>CAJQZP010001338.1:0-19268 GCA_907164705.1 Parnassius apollo
CCCATGGCAGCACCTCCTCGGGAGAGGAAAATTCCTCCCCATTCTCCTTCCCAGGTAAGGCGCACCAGAACACATGGCGCGCCTTCCTCCACGGCCTCCAACTACGTCTGTGCAACAGACGCCCCCCGCGTCCGATGCACAAAGGCCATGGGGCCAGGAAAAACGAGCACTTAGAAGTACTAGCCTTCCCGACCCCAGCGGCGGATCTGGTCTATGGCTCCGCCGCCAACCAAGATTCGGCTGCGGAGGGTAGGGAGAGCGGCGCCTCGCAATACCGACAATCCTCTCCCCCCGCAGCCCCACCACCACCGCATCAACGGTGCGGCCCCGTTTGAGTCGCGAAGGATAGGGCGAGTGGCGCATCGCCATACCAACACTCCTCTTCCTCCGCGACTCCACCTCGGCTGCAGCGGTAGAGGGTGCGCGAGTCCCCACTCGCCGCAGTCCACCAGCACACATCCAAAGTGGGCAACCCAAGCCCACTCGGAGCGGCCACCTCAGGCCGGCCCCTCCACCTCGGGCCAGCCACGTGGGTTCCTCTTTGTTCACCGTGGGAGACCAAGCCACGGCTACTAAGCCCCCCCGCCACGACAAGGCGGGAACCCCTTCGGGGGGGGAACCTAAACTAACCTAACCTAACCTAACCTAACCTAACCAAAACGCTGCCCCGTACGCAGTACTTTTGAACCGCTCCGCGATTAAAAATCAAAGTCATAGGTCAAAGTTAACCGATATTCAAGTGCTATACACCAAAATGCGCGTTTTACTGAAACGAACATAGTGACAGTTTAGGAAAAGTGAATAGTGCGGAAATCACGAAATTATTAAGGAAAAACCAATTTTTCCTAACCTAAAAAAACTTAAATGTTGAACGCTGCTGAAACAAGATCTATGACATAGCAGTATATTAGTGTCAAAAGAAGCGCCTTCGCAGGCTTCATCATCAGCGACCTTCACTGGATTTTTCTGACATCTGTGCGTGGAAATATCGCCAGAAAAACAAAACCACGTGGACACGTGTTTCCAGAACGACGGGTCTGCGGCTGATTTTGACAACGTGGTTATAAGGAGCGTACTAAAACAAAACGTCTGACACCTCGAACTCCAAAATCCGACGAGAAACGTAGGAGATATAGAGTTTTAAACATACGGATTTATAACCGAAAATTTCAAAACTGAAAAACGCAAAATTTTCAGCGAGGACCACAAGATTTTCAGTCATTACATGAAAGAAGACTTCGAGACCTACGCATCGACTGAAAAATTTCAGCATTTGGAGTGCATTTATTTAAATTAAGTAAGATTTTATTTTTATACATAAACACGTGGTAGGCTGAAACTATTCCTGAAAATTCTGAAAAAATTTATAAAACGCAGTTAGAATTAAATAAGATATCTCAAATTTTTTCGGAAATTTTCTGCCAAAATTTATTGAGTTATAAGCTATTTGCGGTTTTTGGTAATGGGTTTTTGATTTTCAAAAATTTAAAAAACAAAAAAAATTTTCAGGAAACCAATTTTAATTATTATGTAAATCAAAGGAAGATTTAATTCTTAATATTACAGAATTTTTTCAAAATTTTTGACCCATTAGTTTTGGATAAATTAATTTAATTTAAAGAGCTGGGAGATCCTGAAAACTCCGTTTTAACTGTGTTTTCAGTTTACAGGAGAACGGAGCCTCCTAGCTCAATTCTGACAAAATTTTCCTTCGCCCCCCCCCCCCTCACCCCCACCCACGTTATCCAGCTAACGGATAGTCTTCGACCCCCACCGGATCATTTGGACATAGTTTCAACCCCCCTACCCCAAAGTCGACTGCTGGACTTAGTCTCTGGGGGATGAAAATCTTAAATCAGCTATAACTCAGCAACTATTGCACTGATCCGAACGGGGTTTTTCCCAAATTATTTCCCAAATTATTCCCAAATTATTCCCAAACTATAATTATATCTGTACATCTGCAGAACTTTCAGCCTACACGTTGACAGACTCTACATAGAGTCTTAAAAATTTTTAGTTTACAAACTGTATTATAATTTAACTATAAAAATATTATTAGAATAAGACAAATTAGAGTTATATAATAAGTAAGACAAAAAGGACGACTCTTGGTAGAGCTAGAAGTAGACTTTTAGAAAAAATTTTATTTTAACAATTTTGGATTAACACTTCTATTGTTTCCTTCTAGTTAATAGACTCTTTAGACAGGACTCATAGACAAACTCTACATAGAGTCCCATAGATTTATGATTAATCTGGATAACCAATCCAAACCTATTAGAATCTTAGTGCAGAGTCGTTGTATACAGTAGGATAAAGAAAACAAACGAGGTAGAGTCGGGACTCTACATACGAAAATTTTGTATTTTATATTTTTATTTATTTTTGACTCTAAATCTAACTAAGGCCAAACTCGAACCCGTGATAGCCGTGTCGAGCTATAATTATTAATTTATATCCATATACATTTTATACAACTTTTACAATTTCCCATTATTAAATTTTTATATTTTAAAATTTTATATACAAATAACTAGATTATCTATTGTAACCTAAGACGCGTTCCCCCTTGACATGTTCGGCATTCGTACCCCCGCCAAAAAGACTGAGAGCAGCGCTAGAGACATGAGCCCTCAGGGCTCTCCAACTGCGACTGAGAAGGCAGGACCCTCTCCAAAATCAAGCTAGAGGACGCTGGTCCCCAGCGTCAGGAGAAGCATAGGAGAATGGGAGACGGGAAAACTAGACACGGAAGCCGGAACACAAAGCTCCCCAAAAAAGGTAGCACCGATTGCGCGCCAAAAACAAAAAATTATGCTATCATTAGATACTAAGGGAACAACCCGTAGGGTATCAGAGGCGGCAACGGAAAGCTCACCGAAGACGGAGACTGTAAAATATGCGGACCGTTTGACGGAGGCCCGTGCCTGCCTCCATAAAGCAAAACTACACCTCAGTAATTCACGAAATCTGAAGACAGATATCAAGACTGAGGTCACACAGGCCATCGAAAGGCTGTACCAGCTAGTGAAGGAGGCGGAGATGGGAAAGAGTACAGGAATAGAGAGGAAGTCAAAGGAGCAGGAGAAAAAAGAGGAAAGACAAGAAGACGAATACAAAAGAAGAGAACTAGAAGAGCAAAGTAAACTTATAAAGAAGCTAGAAGAACACGGAAAACTTCTGGAAGAGAACAACAAACAGATTGAAAAACTAAGGATTGATATCAAAAATCAAGGAAATAAGGTAGGAAAAGAAACGTACGCGAGTATACTAGCTGGGAAACCGAGTAAACCACACTTGGAAAGTATGGCCATGCACTCGGTGGCTATCACATCAACCGATGAAAAGGAAACTGGAGATCAGGTGATGGACAAGGTAAGAAAGGCAATAAATGCGAAAGAAGAAGGACTCAAAATAGATAAAATCAGAAAAGCAAGAGATAGGAAGGTGATAGTGGGATGCTGCACCCAGGAAGAAATAAATCGAGTAAAGGAAAAAATTAAGAACGCAAATAAACACCTCAATGTAGAGGAAATAAGAAATAAAGATCCGCTCGTAGTACTAAAAGATGTACTACAGTATAATAGCGACGAGGAAATAATAAAAGCAGTAAGAGTCCAAAACAAACAATTATTCAAGGATTTAAAAGACAACGAGACAGGTTAAAAATAAAAAAAAACAAAACCACTCGTCCAGTGCTCTCGGTGCTTGGGGTATGGACACACCAGGCGCCTTTGCAATGAGGTACAAGAGGTCTGCAGTCACTGCGGAGGCCCACACCTCAGAACTGAATGCGCCGACTGGCTCTCCGGCGAAGCACCAACATGCAAGAATTGCATAAAGGCAAAAATGGACAAACACGATCATAATGCGTTCAGCTCAGACTGCCCGGTGAGAAGGAAATGGGAGACCTTGGCAAGATCCACCGTGGCTTATTGCTAAGGTGGTCTCAAGGTCTGGCAGAGACTTCAACACGGGCGGCCACCGATATCACGTTATTCAGGCAAACCTACAGAGGTGCGAGCTAGCCACAGCGGAATCCATCACCGAGGCGACCTGGAAAAAGATATCGTTTGCCTTAGTACAGGAACCTTACATTGGTCGTATTGGAGAGATGAAAAATTACACAGGGACACGAACAATACAATGTCACAGAGAACCCAACAGTGGAAGAGTGATCAAAGCTGCCATTGTATTGTTCGACGACACCATTAACGTAACCCAGTGTCCCAGTCTAACAACGGAAAATATCGCAGTTGCCAAGCTGAGGAGAGGGGCCTGGGAGATGGGAGTGGTGTCTGTCTATCTGGAATGCGACAAGCCAATCGACCCATACCTGGAAACGATCGAAAAGGCAGTAGCAGCTCTAGGGACTGTAAACGTGATACTCGATGGGGACGTGAACGCATGGAACACCTGGTGGGGGAGACGGGAGGCGGACAGTAGAGGGCTGGATGTGGCCGCCAAACTCGACGAATTGGAGCTCCATATACTTAATAGAGGAACTGATCCCACTTTTGACACCATCAGGGGTGGGAAAAGGTTCTCTAGTTCAGTGGATATAACTACCTGCTCGACGAGCCTGCTTGGGAGGGTAGAAAACTGGAGGCTATCTGAAGAAATAACTGTTTCGGACCACAGAGCAATCCTATTCGATATAAATCTAGAAAAATCAATTGGGACAGACATTAATAGAAATACCAGGAAGTACAGCACAAAAAAAAAGGCAAACTGGAGCGGGTTTCGTGAGAAACTTCTCCAGATTTGGAACAGCAAAGCAATAGTCAAAACAGAAATAGACAAAATAAAAACAAGAGAAGACATCGAAACAAAGATAGAAGAAATAACAAAGACAGTAACGGAAGCATGTGAAAAATATCTACCCAAATTGAAGAACAAAAAACGAATAGGATTGCCCTGGTGGACCGATGAATTAACACAGCGCAAGAAGAAAGTCTCCACATTAAAGCGTCGAATAGCATGTGCAGCACCAATTCGTCGAGAATGGGTCGTAGAGCAGTACCTCAATGCAAAAGAGGAGTACCAGCAGAAAGTCAAAAGGGCCCAAACTTCCAGCTGGAAGAACTTTTGCTGCCGACAGGAGCGAGAATCAATGTGGGACGGAATTTATAGAGTGATAGGTCGCACAAAACAGGGGCAGGAGGACATTCCCCTCATCCTAAATGGAAAAACCATGGGGAACCAGGAATCAGCCAAGACCTTGGCAGATACGTTCTTCCCAGAAGACGACACTCGGGAGGATGATGCAGGACACAGGCTGTTGAGAGAGGCAGCAAGAGATGTAAACGAAGGGTCACATGATGATTCATGTGATCCACCTTTTACGATGGAGGAGCTGATGTGGTCTGTGTCTAGTTTCAACCCAAAAAAGGCACCAGGGAACGACGGTCTCACGGCCGATATCTGCGAAACAGTCATTACTTTAGACCCGATAATGTTCTTGGCGATATTAAATAAATGCCTCAGTCTGGCATACTTCCCAAAGAAGTGGAAAGAGGCGGTAATAGTCGTATTGCGAAAGCCTGGGAAAGAGAACTACACACATCCCAAATCTTATCGACCCATTGGACTGCTACCTGTGTTTGGGAAAATCTTGGAAAAATTTTTAATTAAAAGAATAAAATGGCATATTGTTCCCCAAATTAGCCGGAGACAATACGGATTCATGCCACAGCGCAGCACCGAAGACTCCCTCTATGACATGATACAGCTCATAAAATCTAAGCTCGAGGACAAAAAGATAACAGTGCTAGTATCACTGGACATAGAGGGAGCCTTCGATAATGCGTGGTGGCCGGCTATCAGATGTAGACTGGCAGAAACTCGGTGCCCGATAAACCTAAGACGGGTTATAGATAATTACTTTGAAGACGGAAGAGTCTGCATCAGGTACGCAGGAGCAGAATGGGTGAAAAAGACTGAAAAGGGATGTGTGCAGGGATCGATAGGCGGTCCTATATTTTGGAATTTATTGATTGACCCACTACTACACGAACTAAGCGAAAAAGGGGAATATTGCCAGGCTTTCGCAGATGACGTGGTCCTGATTTTCTCCGGGGATAAGGCACTGGATGTACAGGATCGGGTCAATGCAGCCCTCGCACATGTTCAGAATTGGGGAGTCCAAAACAAGCTCAAATTCGCACCACACAAAATGAAAGCTATGCTGATAACAAAAAAGATAAAGTATGACTCACCAATTCTGAAAATGGGCGGGGAGAACATAGAATTGTCCAGGGAAATGAAAATTCTTGGGCTCACTATAGACGATAGGCTGACCTTCAACACACATGTGAAAAATGTGTGTTGCAAGGCACAAAGACTGTACTGTCAATTGACAAGAGCTGCAAAAATTTGTTGGGGCTTGAACCCGGAGATAATCAGGACCATTTATGTGGCAGTAACGGAGCCGATCATATTGTATGCGGCAAGCGTATGGGCGCCGGCAACATATAAACAAAAAGTAAAAAAGCAACTCGACACGGTACAACGCGGGTTCGTTCAAAAAATAATTAAGTCTTATAAAACCGTATCACTGCACTCTGCCCTACTGCTCGCTGGGTTGCTTCCCTTGGACCTAAGAGTTCGGGAAGCAGCCTTATTTTATGAAATAAAGAAAGGTCATTCCCAGCGAGTAGTGGGAGATCGGGACGTGGAACGAAAAGTAGAGTACGTAAAGACACCTCACCCCGCGTATCAAGTTGGGCTGCAGTTCACATGCCTGGAGGATGGTGCACAGGTCGACCAACATAACAATGAAGGTTTAAAAATATTTACAGACGGGAGCAAGATCGAGGGGAAAGTCGGCGCTGCGTTATCAATTTGGAATGACGCAGCGGAGACAAGTACCCGAAAATTAAAGTTGGAAGACTTCTGCACTGTCTACCAGGCGGAATTGCTGGCCATATACGAGGCAACAAATTATGCCCTGAAAGATCCAGCACAGATCTGCCACATATACAGCGACTCTAGATCTGCCCTCCAGACACTTGTCCAGAGCGTTTCCCTCCATCCCCTAGCGGAAAAAATTAGAAAAAAACATATCGGAAATAAACAAAAAGGGAAAATTGCTTAAATTGTTTTGGGTTAAGGCACACACAGGATTGGAGGGAAACGAGAGGGCGGACAAGTTAGCGAAAGAGGCTGCATTAAAAATTAAACGCAAATCGGACTATGATAAGTGCCCGACTTCATTCGTCAAGCGACAGATTCGTCTAGATTCGCTTGACGAATGGAACCGGCGCTACATGGAAGGCGAAACGGCCTCCATAACAAAAGTCTTCTTCCCAGACGCCTTAAGCGCCTATCCTATAATAAGGAAAATACACATGGACTCGCTAACGGTGCAAGTGATGACAGGACATGGCGGGTTCTCAGAATATTTGCATCGATTCAAATGTAAAGAGAGCCCGGCATGTGTCCGTAATCCGATGATAGAAGAAAGTGTAATACACATTATTACAGAATGTCCTGTCTATAGCAAACATAGAAATGATATAGAAATAGAATTAGCAACAAAAATTAGTAAAGAAAATATATGTAAAATAATAAGAAATAAATATGTTAGAAGTAGGTTCCTAAAGTACTGTAAAACTATAGCTAATAAGGTGATACAAAAGAATAAATAATAGTATAAAAAGGGAAACTGTAAATTATATATAGGTATATAATGTAAACAGCCCCGTAAAAATAGCAAAAATAAAAATAGATTAATTAATAGTAACAAATATAAAAAGTAATATATTAATAACAATGTAAGATATATTAAAATAGAAATAAGAACTGCATCAGAAACTAAGAGCTAAAGATAAATCTAAGAATAAAAGTAGATTAAGATATAGTAATAAAGATGAATGTAGTAATGTAAGACATGTGTAAACTAAATTTAAGAAATGTATTAGAATGAAAGTCAAAAAGAAGTAAAAAAGAAAAAAAGCAAAAAGATTAAATAAAAAATTAGAAAAGATATAAATAAAGAAATAAAAATAAAAATAAAAAGATGGAAAAAGTCCCTGATCTCCATGTTAGGGGGAACTAGAAAAAAAAAAATAAAAAAAAAACCTAACCTAACCTAACCTAACCTAACCTAACCTTTTTTTTTTGCATGGGGAAATGCCTACGCATACCCGCCTCGCGGGGGCAAGGACGGGTTATGTCGGACTCGCACCGACTAAAACCCCATGGTGTTCCACCTTTGTCGCATATTGGCAGGGCTACGGGAACGCTTTCGCACACATCCGCGGCCCTACTAGCGCCTGCCGCCCCATGGCAGCACCTCCTCGGGAGAGGAAAATTCCTCCCCATTCTCCTTCCCAGGTAAGGCGCACCAGAACACATGGCGCGCCTTCCTCCACGGCCTCCAACTACGTCTGTGCAACAGACGCCCCCGCGTCCGATGCACAAAGGCCATGGGGCCAGGAAAAACGAGCACTTAGAAGTACTAGCCTTCCCGACCCCAGCGGCGGATCTGGTCTATGGCTCCGCCGCCAACCAAGATTCGGCTGCGGAGGGTAGGGAGAGCGGCGCCTCGCAATACCGACAATCCTCTCCCCCCGCAGCCCCACCACCACCGCATCAACGGTGCGGCCCTGTTTGAGTCGCGAAGGATAGGGCGAGTGGCGCATCGCCATACCAACACTCCTCTTCCTCCGCGACTCCACCTCGGCTGCAGCGGTAGAGGGATGCGCGAGTCCCCACTCGCTGCAGTCCACCAGCACACATCCAAAGTGGGCAACCCAAGCCCACTCGGAGCGGCCACCTCAGGCCGGCCCTTCACCTCGGGCCAGCCACGTGGGTTCCTCTTTGTTCACCGTGGGAGACCAAGCCACGGCTACTAAGCCCCCCCGCCACGACAAGGCGGGAACCCGTTCGGGGGGGAACCTAACCTAACCTAACCTAACCTAACCTAACCTAACCTAACCTAACCAAAACGCTGCCCCGTACGCAGTACTTTTGAACCGCTCCGCGATTAAAAATCAAAGTCATAGGTCAAAGTTAACCGATATTCAAGTGCTATACACCAAAATACGCGTTTTACTGAAACGAATATAGTGACAGTTTTGGAAAAGTGAATAGTGCGGAAATCACGAAATTATTAAGGAAAAACCAATTTTTCCTAACCTAAAAAAACTTAAATGTTGAACGCTGCTGAAACAAGATCTATGACATAGCAGTATATTAGTGTCAAAAGAAGCGCCTTCGCAGGCTTCATCATCAGCGACCTTCACTGGATTTTTCTGACATCTGTGCGTGGAAATATCGCCAGAAAAACAAAACCACGTGGACACGTGTTTCCAGAACGACGGGTCTGCGGCTGATTTTGACAACGTGGTTATAAGGAGCGTACTAAAACAAAACGTCTGACACCTCGAACTCCAAAATCCGACGAGAAACGGAGGAGATATAGAGTTTTAAACATACGGATTTATAACGGAAAATTTCAAAACTGAAAAACGCAAAATTTTCAGCGAGGACCACAAGATTTTCGGTCATTACATGAAAGAAGACTTCGAGACCTACGCATCGACTGAAAAATTTTAGCATTTGGAGTGCATTTATTTAAATTAAGTAAGATTTTATTTTTATACATAAACACGTGGTAGGCTGAAACTATTCCTGAAAATTCTGAAAAAAATTTAGAAAACCCAGTTAGAATTAAATAAGATATCTCAAATTTTTTTCGGAAATTTTCTGCCAAAATTTATTGAGTTATAAGCTATTTGCGGTTTTTGGTAATGGGTTTTTGATTTTCAAAAATTTAAAAAACAAAAAATTTTCAGGAAACTAATTTTAATTATTATGTAAATCGAAGGAAAATTTAATTCTTAATATTACAGAATTTTTTCAAAATTTTTGACCCATTAGTTTTGGATAAATTAATTTAATTTAAAGAGCTGGGAGATCCTGAAAACTCCGTTTTAACTGTGTTTTCAGTTTACAGGAGAACGGAGCCTCCTAGCTCAATTCTGACAAAATTTTCCTTCGCCCCCCCCCCTCACCCCCACCCACATTAGCCAGCTAACGGATAGTCTTCGACCCCCACCGGATCATTTGGACATAGTTTCAACCCCCTACCCCAAAGTCGACTGCTGGACTTAGTCTCTGGGGGATGAAAATCTTAAATCAGCTATAACTCAGCAACTATTGCACTGATCCGAACGGGGTTTTTCCTAAATTATTTCCCAAATTATTCCCAAATTATTCCCAAACTATATATATCTGTACATCTGCAGAACTTTCAGCCTACACGTAGACAGACTCTACATAGAGTCTTAAAATTTTTTAGTTTACAAACTGTATTATAATTTAACTATAAGAATATTATTAGAATAAGACAAATTAGAGTTATATAATAAGTAAGACAAAAAGGACGACTCTTGGTAGAGCTAAGTAGACTTTTAGAAAAAATTTTATTTTAACAATTTTGCATTAACACTTTTATTGTTTCCTTCTAGTTAATAGACTCTTTAGACAGGACTCATAGACAAACTCTACATAGAGTCCCATAGATTTATGATTAATCTGGATAACCAATCCAAACCTATTAACTTATAAACCTACCTATAAACCTTAACCTTAGTACAGGAACCTTACATTGGTCGTATTGGAGAGATGAAAAATTACCCAGGGACACGAACAATACAATGTCACAGAGAACCCAACAGTGGAAGAGTGATCAAAGCTGCCATTGTATTGTTCGACGACACCATTAACGTAACCCAGTGTCCCAGTCCAACAACGGAAAATATCGCAGTTGCTAAGCTGAGGACAGGGGCCTGGGAGATGGGAGTGGTGTCTGTCTATCTGGAATGCGACAAGCCAATCGACCCATACCTGGAAACGATCGAAAAGGCAGTAGCAGCTCTAGTGACTGTAAACGTGATACTCGGTGGGGACGTGAACGCATGGAACACCTGGTGGGGGAGTCGGGAGGCGGACAGTAGAGGGCTGGATGTGGCCGCCAAACTCGACGAATTGGAGCTCCATATACTTAATAGAGGAACTGATCCCACTTTTGACACCATCAGGGGTGGGAAAAGGTTCTCTAGTTCAGTGAATATAACTACCTGCTCGACGAGCCTGCTTGGGAGGGTAGAAAACTGGAGGCTATCTGAAGAAATAACTGTTTCGGACCACAGAGCAATCCTATTCGATATAAATCTAGAAAAATCAATTGGGACAGACATTAATAGAAATAACAGGAAGTACAGCACAAAAAAGGCAAACTGGAGCGGGTTTCGTGAGAAACTTCTCCAGATTTGGAACAGCAAAGCAATAGTCAAAACAGAAATAGACAAAATAAAAACAAAAGAAGACATCGAAACAAAGATAGAAGAAATAACAAAGACAGTAACGGAAGCATGTGAAAAATATCTACCCAAATTGAAGAACAAAAAACGAATAGGATTGCCCTGGTGGACCGATGAATTAACACAGCGCAAGAAGAAAGTCTCCACATTAAAGCGTCGAATATCATGTGCAGCACCAATTCGTCGAGAATGGGTCGTAGAGCAGTACCTCAATGCAAAAGAGGAGTACCAGCAGGAAGTCAAAAGGGCCCAAACTTCCAGCCGGAAGAACTTTTGCTGCCGACAGGAGCGAGAATCAATGTGGGACGGAATTTATAGAGTGATAGGTCGCACAAAACAGAGGCAGGAGGACATTCCCCTCATCCTAAATGGAAAAACCATGGGGAACCAGGAATCAGCCAAGACCTTGGCAGATACGTTCTTCCCAGAAGACGACACTCGGGAGGATGATGCAGGACATAGGCTGTTGAGAGAGGCAGCAAGAGATGTAAACGAAGGGTCACATGATGATTCATGTGACCCACCTTTTACGATGGAGGAGCTGATGTGGTCTGTGTCTAGTTTCAATCCAAAAAAGGCACCAGGGAACGACGGTCTCACGGCCGATATCTGCGAAACAGTCATTACTTTAGACCCGATAATGTTCTTGGCGATATTAAATGCCTCAGTCTGGCATACTTCCCAAAGAAATGGAAAGAGGCGGTAATAGTCGTATTGCGAAAGCCTGGGAAAGAGAACTACACACATCCCAAATCTTATCGACCCATTGGACTGCTACCTGTGTTTGGGAAAATCTTGGAAAAAAATTTAATTAAAAGAATAAAATGGCATATTGTTCCCCAACTTAGCCGGAGACACTACGGATTCATGCCACAGTGCAGCACCGAAGACTCTCTCTATGACATGATACAGCTCATAAAATCTAAGCTCGAGGACATAAAGATAACAGTGCTAGTATTACTGGACATAGAGGGAGCCTTCGATAATGCGTGGTGGCCGGCTATCAGATGTAGACTGGAAGAAACTCGGTGCCCGATAAACCTAAGACGGGTTATAGATAATTACTTTGAAGACGGAAGAGTCTGCATCAGGTACGCAGGAGCAGAATGGGTGAAAAAAGACTGAAAAGGGATGTGTGCAGGGATCGATAGGCGGTCCTATATTTTGGAATTTATTGATTGACCCACTACTACACGAACTAAGCGAAAAAGGGGAATATTGCCAGGCTTTCGCAGACGACGTGGTCCTGATTTTCTCCGGGGATAAGGCACTGGATGTACAGGATCGGGTCAATGCAGCCCTCGCACATGTTTAGAATTGGGGAGTCCAAAACAAGCTCAAATTCGCACCACACAAAATGAAAGCTATGCTGATAACAAAAAAAGATAAAGTATGACTCACCAATTCTGAAAATGGGCCTCCAACTACGTCTGTGCAACAGACGCCCCCGCGTCCGATGCACAAAGGCCATGGGGCCAGGAAAAACGAGCACTTAGAAGTACTAGCCTTCCCGACCCCAGCGGCGGATCTGGTCTATGGCTCCGCCGCCAACCAAGATTCGGCTGCGGAGGGTAGGGAGAGCGGCGCCTCGCAATACCGACAATCCTCTCCCCCCGCAGCCCCACCACCACCGCATCAACGGTGCGGCCCCGTTTGAGTCGCGAAGGATAGGGCGAGTGGCGCATCGCCATACCAACACTCCTCTTCCTCCGCGACTCCACCTCGGCTGCAGCGGTAGAGGGTGCGCGAGTCCCCACTCGCTGCAGTCCACCAGCACACATCCAAAGTGGGCAACCCAAGCCCACTCGGAGCGGCCACCTCAGGCCGGCCCTTCACCTCGGGCCAGCCACGTGGGTTCCTCTTTGTTCACCGTGGGAGACCAAGCCACGGCTACTAAGCCCGCCGCCACGACAAGGCGGAAACCAGTTCGGGGGGGAACCTAACCTAACCTAACCTAACCTAACCTAACCTAACCAAACCTAACCTAACCTAACCTAACCTAACCTAACCTAACCTAACCTTTTTTTTTTTTTTTTACGTGGGGAAATCCTCATGGATATCCGTCTGTCGCGTAGGCGTCAGACAGGTTATGCCGGACTCCTACCGGCCAAAGGCCAAAACCCCACTGTTTACATCTCATCACCTTTTGTCAGGGCTACGGGAACGCTTTCGCACACCACCGCAATCCTGACGGCAACAGCCCTTACCGGGTCCGACTCGATGACTTCTTCTTGTAGGGGCGTACCATCACACCGTACGCGCCACCTCGAGGCCCTACATAATAGGTGACGGACAGCCCCGGTGTCCGCCCCCTAAGCCTCAATTACGGGGGTGGAAGAGAGCCTGATATGCTCTTCTCCGGCGCCCAGCTCTCCGGCTGCGGATTGGGATTGTTGCCGTCTTTTCCCTCTCCCTCTCCGCAGCTTCCTTTTGTGACATCACTTTTTCGCAAAAGGTTACCCCAGCACTCCACGCCCTCTCGCATCCAACCATAGCTTTAATAAAAGCTGGGAGCGAGAGGTCATCCCCCACTACAGCCACGAGGTCCCGACGCAAGTCAGCCCAAGCCGGGCAAACCTCAAGGGTATGCTGCGTCGTGTCCTCGTCGCTACCACAGTGATGGCACTCAGTTGTCGGCTCTTTTCCGGCTATACGGCACAGATACTTACCGAAGCACCCATGTCCGGAAAGCACCTGCACCAGCCGGAAGGTCAGTGACCCATGCCGCCTGTTTGTCCAGTGTAACATGATCGGAAGAACAGCATCGACAATTCTGCTTCCTGCCTTCGGGTGGGCTAGACGCTCCTTCCACTTTTCAAGCACCAGTTGCCGAGTGTGGAGCTTTCGCAATTGCCACTCTCTGGGAGAGGGGGGACACCCTCGGTGTCGAAGTTCCAAGCGCCAATCGTACATAGACGCAAGGAACTCCGCCTCTATATCCCGAGGGTGGGGACGCCGCCAAAACGCATGCCGCCTCAAAGGAGATCGTCCGGTATCCTCGCACGACTTCGACGGCCATCGCCCTCTGGGGCCTTCTCAGGAAGGCGATGGTTCTTTCCGTTAGAGCCCCAGCCCATATAGGGGCCCCATATAAAGCCATGGACCGAACCACCCCCAAATAGAGACGGCGGCAATTCGCATCGGGCCCTCCGACATTGGGTAGCAGCCTTTTTAAGGCAGCTGTTGCTCCCATTAGCCGGGGGCCAAGCACCTAAAGTGCTCGCGGAAGCTCCAACGGCTATCCAGGATGAGTCCAAGGTACCTCATATTGGACCCAACCTGAATACGGACATCACTGACAATGCTGTGGGATCCCTGTGGCGGTGCTTTTCGAGGCCTGTGAAAGCAGATGGCCTGGGACTTGCTTAACGCCACTTCCAGCCCCAACATCCTTATTCTGCCAACAACCAGTGCCACTGACCTAGTGGCAATACGAACGGCTACCTCGTAGGTCTCCGCCCGGGCAGTGACCAGAGTATCGTCTGCATAGCAGATTATTCCAGCACCCGGGGGAAGGTCTCCCCGCAACGCCCAGTCATAACCGACGTTCCAAAGAAGCGGTCCTAAAATCGAGCCTTGTGGAACGCCGCACGACATTACCCTCCTTAATATCCTGCCTTCTCGCCCAGGATAGCAGACACATCGCGCAGAGAGATAGCTCCCGATTATTCGTCTGATAGGGAGGCACTTTGTGGTACTTCAGTGCCTCGCTGATGCACTCCCAGGGCATGGTGTCGAAAGCGTTGGCAATATCTATAGACACTGCCAATAAAACCCCACCCCTTGCCAAAATCTCGTCCGAATGGGCCTTGACGCATTTAATAGCGTCTATCGTTGACCGACCCATTTGAAAGCCAAATTGCTGGTCTGACAAATCGGGACCCATCTCTTCGAGATGCCCGATAAGACGACGGGCTATTATTCGCTCGAAGAGCTTATCTGCTTCATCGAGCAATACTACAGGGCGGTAGGCGGAGGGAGAGTCGGCGGGGCGCCCATCCTTCTTCAGAAGGACTAGCCTGCCCGTTTTCCACTGTAATGGGAACCGTCCCATCTCCAGACAGGTATCAAGTAGCCTGCGGAATCGTTCCCCTAGTTCCTTGAGGGCTAAAACCCAGGCGCGGCCAGGAATGCCGTCGGGACCTGGAGCTTTAGTTTTTTTTTGCTCGGAGTTTTAAGACTGCCGCACCAAGTTCCTCCTGCGACACTCGTGGCACCTCATTCTGTACTTCTTCCATCTCCTGTACAGAGGCCATTGCTGGTGGTAACCACTCCGCCCGATCTGGAAATAGCGCGTTCACCACATCCTTAACAAATTGAGGTTGGAGACTCTCCGTGAGTGGAGGCGCCCAAGATCGAAGTTTGCCCCTGACCATCTTATACGGACGTCCCCATGGATCTCGGTTGAGGGTCTCTAAGAGCTCCTCTCTTGAGCGTGTCTCAGCCTCGCGAATGGACAGCTGCAGAATTTTCCGGCATTCTCTATACTTTTCGAATAGCTGTTCTTCTACAGTATCGTTACGAAGCCGTCTTCTGTGATACCTGGCGTACAGGCGCCTCGCTTTCACACAGTTAGCGCGTAAAACTGCTATCTCTACAGACCACCAGTACACCTGGCGACTAGGAGGTGGGTGTTTGGCGCGGGGCATGCTTGCGTCACAGATGTGTGTCATAGCATCCAGAAACCAAGTTGTCTCCGTCTCAACCTCTACAGGCCCATTTGGTAGGGACAGCCACGATTGGACAATAGAGGCTTCAATGACAGCATCTCTACTCATACTTCTCAATACCCATCTTTTGGTTAATGACGGGATATGCCTTCTGACCGGAAGACCGACGCTCGGAGTCTCTGGAGAAGTGGAGACATCGAAACGAACGTAACGATGGTCCGACAACGTTTCCACGTTCTCCAAAACTCTCCAGCCATGAAAGCGGCTTGCTATAGCAGGGAATGCAAACGAGACGTCTACGATAGATCCTCCCTGTCTCCGCACGCATGTGTAGACCGATCCCTGATTCAGCACTGTTAGGCCCATTATAGTCACCCAGTCCTCTAGTGCCTCGCCACGCGCATCAGTCATAGGAGAACCCCAGACAGTAGATTTAGCGTTAAGGTCTCCCATGACAAGTACTGGGCGAGGTAGGGTTTGCCCAATAAGAGCCCCCAAATCGCTCAATTCAACGACCCCAATGAAACCAACCCTGACCCGTGCCATGCTCTGCAAAAGCAAATTCTGTGCGCCGGCACAGTGGTTGACGTTGGCCTGAAGGAGACGATAATTACAATTACCAGCCATCATGTTACTGGACTGCCATCGCCTCCTCCATTTGAGGTTGCGTAGGCGGGGTCCTTTCACCCACTATAACGCCCTTTCTTCTTTGCTTTGGAGGCGAGCACCTCTTGCTCCCCAGTACGTGGTCAGCCGGCCTGTTCGCTGCAATACACAGTGAACAATTTGGCGCAGCAGTGCACTTCGCTGACTTGTGGCCAGTCTGGCCACATCGGTAACAGTAATTGCTACGGTCCACCTCTGAAGTGCACTGGCACTCCACTGCAGACACTTATAGCACCGTAATGGTCTATGTGGCAATATTTTCACCTGTGCTGCCACCCATCCGATCAAAAGACGCCCGCCCCCTTCAACTTTCTTGGCTGCAGGTACCGGGCAGCTCACCCAGATAGTACCAGTGCCAGAGCTTGTAATGCGGATTTCGCCTACTTTCACCATTTCTGCAGGACATTCCCCTTGCTGTGCAATGGCAGCGACAACTTCCCCTGTAGTTATAGAGTCGTCCAGGCCAGAGATGCGCATCTCTGCACATTTCGTTGGTCTAGATACTCTAGCCACCTCCTCAGGCAACGACTCCTTTAATATCTTAGCCAAGGAGTCAGCTTTATCGCCGCTCGTTGCTCCTGGTATCTCTAAAATGCGGGCTCCAGTGGCCGCCTGTCGGTACCGCAGAGATTCGATACCGAGGCTAGCAAGGTCGATCTTCTTTCTAGCCTCTGTCAGCACCTTTGCATAAGTGAGGCCACGATCTTCAGCTCCGAGCTGCAGTGTTATAACTACAGCCGCGGATTTTGGGGAGCGCAGTTTCACAGATGCTGGTCTCCTGGAAGGATTGACGGTTCCTGCCTTGCGTTTTTTACGTCTTCTCACTACTGTGGTCCATCCTTCTTCCGTGGACTCAGGAGGTCGAGGGCGTTATTCTGTTGGCTGGTTAGTTGCCATTTCTGTTGTTCTCCCTTCTCCCTTTCCCTTTCTGTTTCCTCTTTGTATTTCCAGCGCCGGAATTTTCTTTTGTTGCCTATTCTTGTTTTTACGGCGTATTTTTCAGCCTTCGTAATTGTATCAGACTTCCGCCGTAGTATGTCTGTATCATTTACTACATCTCTGCGCACATCAGCAGCCAGCGGAGGGCGGACACGCTTTTCTGGGAGAAGCCGCTCCTCAAGCGCCTCCAATCGCGCATTCATCATGTGACCAACTTGGCGCATAATGGAACTTATCAATTCCTCACTTTCCTTGTCTCCTCGCACCCGAGGAGTTGGTGGAGCAGGTGTTTTATTGATCCTCGCCACTTCAAGCCGGATTTCAGATAGCTCTTTACGAAGCTCCTCTATTTCACTGCGCAGGCAGGTGTCTTCAGCCTGCAATTTCGCCGTTTCTTCATTCACTGACCTCTCATGTAGGACCTCCACGACTGTTTTTATTGACGTGGCAGCATCCTTTAAGGCACGTTGAAATGTGCCTTTCAGATTTCTCGACTTGGCTGCTACCATCAGTATGACTCCGACATCGTCGAGAACCTGTTGGTTGAGAGCCATTGCCGAACGGTTGTCATCTCCGACTAAATTAGGCAGCCCCAGGGCAGTCCGTTTTTGATTGGCAACACAAGCCATTTGTTCCACTTGCCTCTCAGCCATACTAAGATCTTCCTCAGTCCCTGGCACTACGAACTCTCCAGAATTATCCATTAATGGTGTCACCTCTTTTCCTGTCTCAGAATTCGTCTCTTTTAAAAAAAGCTTCATTGTCGCTGGACGATATTGATTATGTTATACGTCTCTTTTTCGCCCCACGGGAGCGGCTTCCAGACTTAGAAGCTGTCCTTGATACATCGCTACAAAGGCTTGCATCTGATTCCGATCAAGCCTGCTTATCTCCTTCTGATGTTTTATAATATTTATATTTTTCCATTTTTTTTTCCCACGAGTGTGGAGGAAGTAACGGTCCATCCGAGCAGTGCCCCCTTTGCCCGGATAAGCCTATGCGTAACCCGTCAAGGGTGTCGGCCGGTACCCTGACGGGGGGCAACGCTAACGACTGAACATTTACCCATCAGCCATGTAGCTCCTCACGGCGTGCCAGGCTTGAGCTTCGGGTGATTTTTTATAGAGGTCATCATCCTCGCGACTCCAGGCGGTTAAGCCAAGAGCCATCGGCCCCTCAGGCGCCGCGAGACATGATCCACGACACGCCAAAGGGATTCCGAGGTTTGAACGGTGGCAGAGTCGAGAGAGTTGAGGGAACCCTGAGCCCATTCAATTTTCTTTTTTTACAGGATGTGGTCCCTGAAAACCCGCGCTAACGCGTTGCCCGGCGTCGGCAAAAGCCGAGTGCACCTGGCATCTCACTGGAAGCAACAAAAGTATCTCGTATCTTTAATTCCATTCGGAACCAAAGGTACGCCCAAACCCAGCCAGTTTTGGTCCGCGACGGTTTCCCGCTACCACTCATATCTGAGTGGCATTCCCCTATCCGCCACCTGGGGACGCGCCCGATAGGAGGACTGGCAACTCCACACGGGAAGAAGAATGCGACCTAACCGAACCTTACCCAACCTAACCTAACCTAACCTAACCTAACTAACCTAACCTAACCTAACCTAACCAAAACGCTGCCCCGTACGCAGTACTTTGAACCGCCGCGA
>CAJQZP010001339.1:0-113477 GCA_907164705.1 Parnassius apollo
ACTGAGGCCCGGAGGGAAGATGTGAGCATATAATAAAAAGGCAATAGACATCTACATCTATCCTCGATTACGAGTCAAAATGCAAATGCGTTGTCACCCGTGAGGACCAAGATAGAATGCTTCGTTCCCAGGAAAAATGGTCTCCGGTTCTCTACACTCACGATACGAAATGCAGCAGCATTAAGCTACCATTTTACGCTGGTATTCTGTGAGAGCGTGGTCCTTCCCCGGTTGAGCCGACCCATTCGTACTACAACTATACTTCTAATACAACTGCAGCATAGCTCTACCAAATTATATTTAAAAGTTATATCACACAGTCGCAAGGGGTAGTTCCTTATCATCTCGTGTATGACTTAAACTCGTGTTTGACGCCTTTGTGGCGCAGTGGCTTAGAAATGAGTGGCTGTGCTGGGTGTCGCGGGTTCGAATCCCGCGGCTTACAAATAATTGTTCCGGGTCTGGATGTATATCCTTGTGCAAATTATGTTTGTAAACAGCCCCCACGACACAGGAGAAAATCCTTGTGTAGGGGTAATGTTTTATAAAAAAAGATAAAAAAACCAAAACCAAAAGGCGACAGATACAATTGAAGCAGGTTACAGTCAGCAGCAGCTTCCTGACTACGACTCAAAATAATAAAAAATCTGTGGTTTTCTTACAGAATAAGGATGACGAACGAGCACTCGGTGCACCTGATGATAAGTGGATGCTGTGTCCCATAGACAGAAACAGAAACCAAAACTTTTTTATTCAATACATATAGATTATAAATAATACTTATTGAAAGTCACTTGTTTGACTTGAAAAACCAACAAAGAACCCAGCGGGACTTTCAAAAAGTAACATCCTACAATCATATATGTTACAATTAACAACGCCAGTTAGCATAAGAAATTGGTAACAGCTTTGTAGCGATCATTATTGGGTTAATATCATCATATATATATATATATATATATATATATATATATATATATATATATATATATATATATATATATATATATATATATATATATATATATCAGATATCTACATCATTCCTTGATTAGGAATCAAGGCAGATGCGTTGTCCCTGAGGGTTGAAAGGGAATTCATCGTTTCGAGTAAAAACGAGACCTCGAGTTCTAGTCCACCTGTCACGCATGAGAAATACGGCAAATACCCCGCCCCCCTCTGTGGCTATCTAAGGGTGAGGATTTTTGATGGGGTGTAATGATAATGAGATACTCTTTATGCTGAAATAAAATAAATAATCTTTTATCGATAATATTATGTTATTATTGTCACTGCAAATATCGTAAAAAATATTGTTAAAATACATTTAAATGTTTACTTTATAAAAGTACAATCAGGTGGCCTTATCGTTGAATAATGGCCTACTTCACAGCTTTTCTGTGAAAAATGTTTTCCGCTTATTCTGTTTGAGGGCCGCAAAGCGTGGCCATTTAAATATATAATATGTTTACATACTATTATTCTCTCAAGAGAAAAACTAGTATAACGGCATGCACACCTCCCAAAGGTCACACGTATTTTATTTCTGACAGTTTTGCAGCTCCCACGGTGCTCCATTTCTTTCCTTTATTTATACAAGAGTATTGTAACTACTGCTACCTATAAACAACTGCATCACCAGGAAAACGGCAGGTGCATTGCCGACCTAATAGAAAAGAGCAGACTCCTTTTCTGAAGGTCCTTAAGTCATATCGATTCGGAATAATCGCTATGATAACCGATTCTTTAAAGGAGTTGTGCGGGGAAGGAAATTTCTCTCTTGCTGCTACCATCTAAATGGGACTCTTTTTTGACTGATCGTACCTGAATAGCTTTATTCTGGTCTTTATTCCAGTACAAACGGGCTGTAGGATAGCAACAGAGAAACCACAGAGGTTCTTTGTTTGAAGTTGTTGCTAAATAACTGGGCTCTCTCTCAACCGGTTCCTTCCTTGTCTTGGCTTAGTAGCCGTAGCTTGGTCCCCATGGTGAACTAAGAAGAATCCACTTGACTGGCCCACGGTGTAGGAACTACCCAAGGAGGCCACTCCAAGTACGAAGTGACCACTGTGACCTTGGTGAGTTCACCTCTTATGTGTATTAGTGGGCTGCGCGAAAAAAATATCTTCTCCCCCTACCGCTGCAGCCTAGGAAGAGCAGGTTTAAAAAGAGTATTGGTGTGTCGATGCGCCACTCGTCCTTTCCTCCTATGGGGCGGCTGGCACTGGTGAGGCCGCTGATGTGTGCAAATGCCATTATGCGGCGAAGGTGGAACACCTTAGGTTTGAGTTGGTGTAAGTCTGTAACGTAGGCATTTCCTCATGTAAAAACGGCATAAATGGGCTGATACTCCCAGAGGTAACAATGACGTTGCATAAAATAATATTTACTAATGTTAGCATCAACCCGGGGCTGTTTAAAATTCTATGTTTACTAAAATGAAAAGCGACGGTTCTGATTTATTTGACTTACCTCACATTTCGCCTGACTGCACGTCCCGTACCGTTTGACTTTCAAAAATACCTGTAAACTCACACTTGTACCTGTATCTGATTTGCTAATGCGCAACTTCAGTAGAACTCAAACGTTAAATATGTAACAAGCTAGGAATGTCACTGCGAATAATTTAAAAACTTATTGTAAGAGGTTTAAAATTGACTTCCGTCCTCCTTTATATTGTCTTGAGAAGTGTGATTCATTGATATTACTCCTTCATTTCGAAATTATTGAAAAAATAATTTCGAAACGATTTAATTGTTTTGATTTCTGGAAGGAATATTTTGACGAAAGAGCAAAAGAGAAGGGTATATGGTACCGTACGATCCAGCCGTACCCTATGCGCTCAACCTGGTTAGATAACCGAATATTGTGTAAACGCGACACTGTAGTAGGTAAAAGCATTAAGACTCAGATCTGGGCACATTCCATGCAATAAATTTTTATACTTGAAGCGAAAAACTACCTCACCAAACTGTTCAACTTGCAATGTTATCGATGATGTTTGTCACATTAAGATAGAATGTGCCCAGCACACCAGAGAAAGAAAAAATTGTATTTTACATTTGTAATTGATTGACAGTAGGTACTAATAGTATTTTTTAGTAACGGGCCTGACCGCTATCGACGATGCCAAAACTTTGTGTTAATAAATAAGAGATTTGTTGTAACTACCAGGGCGCACACTGGATCGAAAATCGCGTTTCGAAGACTGAGCTTTTAAGTTCTAAGTGTCGTTTTTTAAGCTTGAAATGGTTTCTGTTTATTATTACTACGGTCAAAAAGTTCACACAAGTAATTTGGCTTAAAAACTGAGGACTTATGACTTATTTTACGAAAATAATGAAATAAATGTATGAGCAAATACGAAAAATCAGTATAAAAAATTAACCCTGGACAGCGCATTACATCCTTACAAGGAGTTATAGTACTAATTATTTATGATTTTTTGACATACTTCATGTTACAGAAAATTTTATTAATTTCTGAGAGAGTTTTAAGGCAAGGAAGTGTCCAGTCTTCGTAAATATTATATGCGATGTTTCTCTTTACCGCCCAGTGAATGGTAAATTAGCACTGAACATTGCAATTAACTATTTAATTGGCGCCGGCGGGGATAGTATCCGGGTTGCTCGCGTACTGTGTAATTTACAGCGCGTGCTAACCATCTGAGCTATCACGGCTCTTTCTGACCTGCCATACTCTACCATACATAAATATACTATATACATATTTTATTGTTAACTTTACCTGTATGGTAAATCGCACATAATAAAAATTATGAAAGCACGTTAAAACCATGAAAATTTAATGTCATCAGGCGTTCCTTTGAAGAATTTTTTTTATCTATCTACTTCGAGATATATCTTCATCTTCACTAGGAAATTTTTATCTCCAAACGAGGTATCACCGGGAGAAGTAGTACAAACGTTATAGCGGTTTTTCTCTTGGCTAATTTTGCACATGGATTAATTAGACATAACGATCAACGTAAAGAAGGTAAAATTTAAGAAAATAACGCTAATAATCAAGAACACTATTCTCGAGATAAGTTTGACGGTGGATTTGTGATCCATTTTAGATACATATCCGAAAAAATGTTTTATATCAGCCGTTTCACCGTTTATTTGTATAATTACTTCTTTAGTTCTGCTACATCAGCCCATCACTATACACTGTTAAACCTCAGCCTTTCCGAATGTAAAACGTATTGGCTATGAACGTCACGTTTAATAGGCTAAATTGTCAATCGTAGTACCTTTTTGTACGTAGTAGAGCCACGTTGCAGCTATGTTAGTTGTAGCACGTGTGTGTCGCCTCAACTTTTGTAGAACCACGCTAACACGCATCACAGAATACCAACTAATAAAATTGCAGCTCAAGGCCGCTATGTTTCGTATGGTGAGTGTAAGAACCGGAGACCCTTTTTATTGAAAAAAAGAGGCATTCGATCCTAGTCGTCAGGGGTGACAACGCATCTGCATTTTTATTCTTAATTTGTAATTAATGTATATGTATATGGGCCACAGCATTCACTTACCACCAGGTGGACTGTGTGCTCCTTTGTCACAATAATTCTATATAAAAAACCTTATACCACTATTGATAAGTTTCTACTTTGTGTCTCGCTTAATTAGTCAAACTTCTCGTCTAACGTCCGTGTATCGGGGGGCACGGCAGTGCCCCCGCCAAGTCGAGCGCGAAGCAAACACTGCCGTACCATCCTTTACTGGAACCATTTCGCCGCATTTTCAGGCCCCTATTTGAGAACCTCTGGATAATACCAGAACGCAGAAATTTTCGTCATCCAGTAAACTATAATCACAAACTTAAAATCCAAAATTTCAAGTCTGTAGGTTATTTAGTTCCGAAGTTAAGCGAAAGCTAAGTTTCGCATTTATGACCCACTCACTCACTCACTCATGATCATCAGAATAGAACTAGTACTTCCCATAAACTCAGAGAGCTAAAATTTGGTACAGAGTTAGGGGTTAATGGCCACATAAAGGGAAAACTATAAAAACTAGGATAATCGAACATCTGGAGTACCTGGTGACCCTGATTAGAAAACACAAGAGCCCAACCAAACTATTAGAAGAGATCGACATACCGCCTTTACAAAAAATATTAAACTTGGTGGGCCGCTTCATTTGATGTCAAAAATCGAAGGTCTAAAGTATCTGATGAAGAACCCTCAGCTGGTCTCAGCTGTATTATAGATATGGTAATGCCCCCTTCTACCATTGGTACATAAAAATCTACTGTCATTGCAAAAATCCAGCGTAGTGGGACACATCTAATTTAATCTAGCCTATAGCGTCCCACTGCTGGGCGAATGCCTCCCCATCTGCTTTTAATACGCATATAAATAAAATTAAAGGAAAACTCTGGATAACACTAGATTGGCTTTTATACTTATACTTACAAGTTTACAAGAAAAAATAGTCAAACGATTAACTTTATTCTACTCGAACATTACTCAAATTCCTTTAAGGTACCGTGGACATGAATTCATCTCCACGTTTTGAGACCGTTGAGTACCGCGGACCTGAATTCATGTCCGCATTACGTGCTGCTATTTTCTTCATTAATTGATATAAAAATACAGTATATTTTCAATTGAACACTATTTTATTCGATTCTGAACGAACTAAAGAGTATTCTGAAGAATTATATTCACTCTTGTGTGAATATAATTCTTCAGAATGTGTGTGTTGCCATTCGCTTTTGTGCTGTTGGTGCTGTTAGTTGCGTAATCGTTGAAGTTTTGTGATTGTGATTTTAGTTGGATTTTCTTTGAAAAAACTGTAAGTAGTGTTATTTATCTTTACTACGTAATTATAACGTTTTTAAATGATCTAAGTTACAACTACAGTAACTTTTTATGTTTCAATTGATAAAAAAGTAGAATCAAAAAACCTCTACGCGAACAATTCATAACGGTCAAGATTTCTAATAAGATAATAATAGTATATTTCTTATTCGAATACCATGGTAATACTTTTACTAGGAATTGCTAAATGTTATATCTATATGATTGTATAAGAAAAATAAAGAAAGACGCTATAATATATACACAAAAAGGTTTTGAAAATGAGGTTACAAACGCGCGCAAACTGTCTATTGTCGAATTTTTAGCAAACGTTTGTAAGTGAAAAAGTAGAATTATTATAATTATTACATGCATAATTTCGGTTCATTTAGGAAGAATATGTTGTATTGATTGTAAGGACATAAAAATAAAATAAAAACGTATGATATTTCATTCATAAAATAAAATTTGTTGTCAGTAAATACACTTTATCAAGATCCGTTAGAAACAAAGAGTTGTACAAATTAAAATAAACATTTAAATGTTATGGTTATTGTTTCTACTTATCGAAAATCTTATCGGCTCTAAATAACTGTAACAAAAACCTCTTTAAACATAAGTGAGAAACATAAATGTTTATAACAAGTGCCGCCAGCTGAGGTGACAAAGCTGTTTTTTGTTATGGCGGGCGCGACGACAGAGGCCCCTGTACAAAGCGTTTTTGTTACGGCGGGCGCAGTAAGGGAAAGGTTAAATAAACAAATTACACTACACTTACCATAAGATACTGTTTGTTTACTACCGACTAGAAATATGTGTATGCAGTTAAATAATGCTATGTTAAAAGCGATTCCGCACCCCGAGATAAAGTTAGTTGCTAAAGATTCCTTGGATTGTTCAAAATTTATGATAACGAAAGCCCGGGCGTGTTTACAAAAATATGAAGATGATGCGTCGATGACTGCTGGACTGGAATAAACTATAATCATTAAAGAGGGAGCTAAAGTAATGCTTAGGAGAAATATTGATGTTAGTTTAGGTTTAGTGAATGGGTCATTAGGCGTTGTACAAAAAGTGAGGTTGGACCCGGAAGACCAAACAAAGCCTAAACAATTGGTAGTAAAATTCGCTAATAATTTGATTCACGAATTATTGCCTATTAAGTCAAAATTTGAGATCATACCCCGGGCATACGTGTACAGGAACAATTCGCAATCTGTGTGGCGTATGCCCTAACAATACACAAGAGCCAAGGTCTAAGTCTAAAAGATGCCCTCATGGACATTGGCGCCTCCATATTCACTTGTGGCCAAGCCTACGTGGCGCTTTCACGAGTAACCAATATTCATGGGATGCACCTCATAAATGTTGACTTCAAGAGTATAAAAGCTCAAGCTTCAGCGATCACCGAATACAACCGGCTTAGGCGTAAATACCGCGCCGATCTTTCAGATTTTAAACCGTCTAAACCGTCTAAAAGAATAAATAATGAACGCGAATGGGCAATACGAAAAACTGTTGCTACTGTACAAGAATCAGAACCGGAAAAAAAAGAAAAGAAAGATTTGTAATAATAAAAAAAACTACTCCTAATAAGAAAAAAATGTGTCGAGTAAGAAAATCTAGTAAAATATCAATGTGCCCACGTTTCTACAAAAAGAAGTGAAATCTCACCAAAAACATTCTGTAAAAAACTAGCCAAGTCTCGATGGAGCTGCTTGTTTATCTCTAAAAAGTAATGAACTCTAGACAAAGTCGTGCCAAGTCTAAGGTTCCTTACTGCGATTTCTTTATTATTATAGTTAATGTTGTGTGACTTGGCCGTTGAAGGGTACACAAGGGTACAAAACCAGGTGCTACATGACACCCTTGCATCAATCTGTCACCAGAACCGCTACCCATTGACGATAGAAAATTGCCACATGGAAAACATTGATTGAATAACCAGTCAATTCTAACTGTCTAGTCAAGCCTACAGCTTGATAAAGTTGCGTATTTCAATAATTCTTTTGTATAGGCGAGCGAAACAAACAGTATAAAAAATTATTTCCAGTACAGGCGGACTTTGAATCATTGATAGAAGTCCGTCTGTACGTCTATTTTATGTTAGATCGGTGGTCGATTTGACGCCTACAATTGACTGGTTATTCAATCAACGTTTTCCAAGTGGCAATTTTCCATCGTCAATGGGTAGCTGTTCTGGCGACAGATTGATGCAAGGGTGTCATGTAGCACCTGGTTTTGTACCCTTGTGTACCCTTCAACGTCCAAGTCACACATCATTAACTATAATAATAAAGAAATCGCAGTAAGGAACCTTAGACTTGGCACGACTTTGTCTAGATTTCATTACTTTTTAGAGATAAACAAGCAGCTCCATCGATACTTGACTAGTTTTTTACAGAATGTTTTTTGGTGGGATTTTATATTCAGCTTATACGATATTCTGACATCGCCATTTTAATTTCCCATTGTCGATTCCTACGATACTCACGGAACGTAATGGGGTGGGGAAAAATTCTCTCGCTGATATAAATGCATAATTACTTAATCTATTTCATTATCTTTCTTATTTGAGCAAACCGAGTTCGATCCCCGCCGGCACTAATGAAATTGTTAATTGCAATTTTAAGTACTTATTTACCACGTGCTCGGCGGTGAAGGAAACATCGTGAGGAAACCTGCATGTCTGAGAAATAAGAAAAAAAATTCGAAGACATGTGAAGTTCGCCAATACGCATTGGGGCAGCGCGGCGGACACTTCCTTGCCCTAAAACCCTCTTAGAAATGAGAGGAGGCCTGTGCCCAGCAGTGGGACGTATATAGGCTGTAACTTTAATTTTAACTTCAATAGCCTCTGGGAATTAGGTGATTGCTACCATGCTATTTCTAATTTTATTTATGTTGTTAATTATTGTAATTAGAGTACGAATAAGCAAGTTATTACTGTGTAAAATTAATTATTGTAGATTGTTCTTTTTTTTTAAATAACAGTCCCGCTGGGCTTCTTACTGATTTTTTCCAGGACAGAGGTATTTTTCGAACCACTGGTAAAATAAGCATTAAGTACTTTCAATACGTATTAATTATAATCTATATTAAATAAAAATATTTCTATTTTCCATAACGTTAACTGCTGTTATTTTCGTATTAAATACATATTGATTTGAAACTCGTTTATATAACATTTGCAATGAGTTTCTTATTTGGTCTGATAGTTCTGAACTTGTGATTTTAAATGTTTGTCACAAAATTTGCCATTTAAGAAGATCATTGTAGATTGATTATAGAATGGCACACACAAGATACTAAACGAAGATTTTATTTCTGTACTAGTTGGTATCCAGGGCGTTGGTGCCGCACCAGACATAATTGTGAATTTGTGGAAATATCGTTTTAAATTTGGAAGAGTTACATTACTCAATTATATTGGCGGAGCCCATGATGCTAAATGGGGATTTACTCGAACATCGTGGAGACCTCTTAGATTTTGTAGATTAGTTGATACGATAAAAAGCGTCTACTACTAACTACTACAAACTACTACAGATGTTCAAACATTAATTCCAGTGCGTCGGATGAGGGTAATTCAAAAGGGATGTCAAGTGAACTTTAAAGATGCTCCCATTCAATGGACTGACGAATGGAAGTGATGCAAAGCTTGTAGTGAATTTTTGAACATGCGTAAAAAATCACCATATTGAAATAGTCGAGCATGTCAAATACCCGGAAACAGAAGATTCAGCCCGAGGTCCCAGTAATGGTAACTTAAAATCTGACGAGTATTTTGAGTGAAATTAATAATGTGACTGCTAGATATATTTTTTTTTATCAATTTTCTTATGAACGTTTTTTCAATAACCATTAAATGTGACTATGAATAGGTGAGGATGGCACGAAAGAGTCAGAGATAGGAAGAAGTGAAAAGAAGAGAGGCCCGGAGTGCGGTATACATGCTTTACTCCAGCCACACGCCCTCCTTTTCATAGAATACGTTAAGTATTTTGGCCTGTGCAAATCGGAAGATTATGTTTGTTTTTGTTATTGTAGCACTATATTCTACAAAAAAAAATAGACCACGCAAGAGAATGACAAGACTATTTATGCAAATTTGTGACCATCCCGCTCACTTTACGTTACGCTGAAATCGTCAGACTTTTTAAATGTACTCTGTTTAGCTCGTGACTAACCAACCTTTCCTTAATCTGACGTGCTTGAATAATTCCAAAAAAATCCCCACTTGGGCTTCTTCTATCACGAATAATAAAACTTTAATTGGAGTTGAATAATATAATTTTAAAATAAATCTCTCGGTACGATACGCGCGCAACCTACTGTAAGTTTATTGTACTGTACCTATAACCTTAGCGCAAGCTAATGAACGGTAGAGCCCTGCTGCAGTTATATTAGTAGTGTACTCGTAGTTAAAGCACGAATAGGTCGGCTCGACCGGGAAGGACCACGCTCTCAAAGAATACCAGCATAAAATAGTAGCTTGATGCCGCTGTGTTTCGTATGGTGAGTGTTAAGAACCGGAGAACTTTTTTAGTGGAAACGAGGCATTCCATCTTAGTCCTTACGTGTGACAACGCATCTGCATTTTGACTCATAATCGAGGATACATGTAGATGTTTACGGGCCATAGCAACCACTTACCATCAGGTGGACTGTGTATTCGTTTGTTACCCTATCCTATAGTAGAAAAAAAACGGTACGGCAGTGCGTAAAATACGAACAATCATAATTTTTATATATTAGATTAATTAAGAAGGACTTGAAAATCGTAGTTCTTAAATTGCCTTGATAACAACTTATCTAAACATATTTAAATGCAATTAAATTATCTGCCTATAATATTAAAATTGCTGTCCTCTCTTAAGCCAATAGGTTTATTTCCATGTTATTGAGACATAGCTGACCATTATTTAAACGTTTGTATTTCAGTCAGGACTAAACTTCAGAGTGGCTGAACCGATCGTGATGAAAGAAAAATATAATATATTGTATTGAAGAAAATATTGGAGTTTATTGGTAAAAGCATATTTGAATAAAATGCTAGTTGGATAAAACAATGGTTAGGCTTACTGAAAAGTTAAATCTATTTTATTAATTTTTACCTTTACCTATTATAAATAAAATCGAAATATCTTTATGGGAATATCGAAATAACTGCTTTATATTCAGCTGAAGGGTTATTTACCTACACGCCATTAAGAGTCGAATATTCATTTCATTAGTCTGTCTCTGGGTGTCTCCTAACTTTAAAAAATAATTTTATTAATAGGAAGTAAAATTCAAGTTCAAAAAAGCAAAAAAGTTAAATGATATTTTATAAGATAGAGAGACGAACTCTCGGTCCACCTGAGTGGCCCATAGACATCTACATCTATCCTTGATTTAAGAATCAAAATTCAAATGCGTTGATACCCCCGAGGACTAAGATGGAATGCCTCGTTTCCAGTTAAAAATCTCTGGTTCGCTTTTTTTATATGATAAAGGTGACAAACGAGTCTACCTGAAGGTAAGTGGATGCTGTGGTCCACAGATATCTACATTTAACCTCAATCAAGAATCAAAATGCAGATGCGTTGTCATCCGTGCGTACTAATAAGGAATGTCTCGTTTCTAGTGAAAGAGTCTCCGGTTTTCTACACTCACCACACGAAATACAGCAGCGTTAAGGCACTATTTTACGCTGGTATTCTGTGAAAGCGTGGTCCTTCCCCGGTCGAGCCAATTCATTCGTGTTACAACTGTACTACTAATATAACTGCAGTATGGTTCTACCACGTATAGAGATATACATACGATGCAGAGATATGTAAGTATAATAATAAAAGATTTAAAACTACGACTCCAGAATGTAAATGTAAAATACTTCATTCTTTTTCTACTGTCCTATCTGTTCCTTAAAGTCGGATTTGACATTTTGACTTGGGGAGTAAGCTGGCGAACGCGAGACGAAAACGTTACGAAAAGTGTGATCGGGCAATGCGAACGGGAGTTGAGTGGTGGATATAAGCAAGAGGGAGCAGCAACATTTTCTTTCTCTCTTTCTCTCATAGCCTTAGCTCATAGCTATTTTCGTAATTTTATTTCGTTTTGAACAATTTTACGAAATAATATTTTGTTCAATACATTAAATAATCTACGTTTAAAGTGAACAAAATTTGTAAGTCATTTTAAAGTTCATGCTTTGTGAAGTTTTGGGTAAATAATAACAAATTATGGAAGGAAGCCGCTAATAAATTTAAACATTTGTAGAAAATTTGTATATGTCTATACATGTATTAAATATACATATATGCATATATAAACGCATATATACTCGTGCATACAGTGAGAAAGAAGTAGTTTTACTTCAGTTGTATCATAAGTACACTCGATTTCGTGTTTTTTTTTACCCTTATAAGAGAACTAAGGAACTTACTTGGTCATTCTTAGAAGTGAAAATATTACTGAAATTGATATGGAACTATACCTCTGATGTATAATGTATTTGATGAATAAAGAACCATCAGGATCGGTTCACAGTTGACGAAGTTATCCCGTAACATACCTATAGTGCATATAAAAACAGACACATACAAAACGCAAGCTTATTAGTAAAAAAACATCAGATAGAATACTGACTAATCACGGTCGAATTAGACCACTGAGCGATTTTGAGTAAATATGAATTCGAGTAAATGTAAATTAAAAACCGTGTATAGTAAGAAAAGCAGTGTAAGAGTAATTACCATCCCATATCACCCCTTGTATTCCGTAAGAGGCGTTAGAGGGGAACAAACTGGGTGATCGACAGCAGAGTATTTTTAATAAGGATTAAAAGTAAAAAGAACTGCGGTTGCCAACCCGCTCGCCATGCGTGGCAACTCTGGCAGGGGATCTGCCCCCCCTATGAGGCAATGTTCAGTACTAGACTTTCATTGGCTGTAACGGTAAAACTCCTCACATTTCCTTAACTACAATAAATATTTAACATTTACCGATTCTTCGATCTATCTGTATCGTAACCTACTTCGACTAATGCTTAGTGGCATATTGGTCAAATTGAAAATGCAAATGTGAAGTCGCACTTGGTATGCAGCCAGCATCGTACGGTTTTTTTTGTTAATTGTCTTACTTTGAATATTTTTTATAGAATAGAGTGATAAACGAGTACACAGTCCAACTGATAATGAGTGAACGTTCACGTTCACGATATCTACATTTACCCTCGATTAGGAATCAAAATACAGATTCGTTGTCATCCGTGAGGACTAAGATGGAATGCCTCGTTTCCGGTAAAAAGGGCCTCCGGTTCTTTTCACTCACCATATGAAGCATAGCAGTATTACGCTGCTATTTTACGCTGTTATTCTGTAGAGCGTGGTCCTACCCTGGTCGAACCCACTCACTCGTGCTACAAGTATAATAGCAGCGTAGCCCCACCTAAATATAAATCATGATAGTAAATGTCATCATAAATAACCACTGAGGACTAAAGTTTTCGAACCTCGTACCGGTTAGCATGGCGGTCTGCTATGACTTGGACGAGGTCGATGAATACATTTGAGTAACGACTGTATGTTGTTACGGTCCTTGGGGAACGATCATTTTTATCAGTAAGCTAAAACCAGCCACTTAAAAGCAATGTGACGTATGCTCGTTAGTCTCCTTTTTCATATAAAAAAAAAACAAACAAAAAAGATCTCAAAATGTCAAAGCTGTAATATTTTATTATATTACAGTCTGTAAATAGTTTACTGCTGCCGACTTTGTTTTCACAATATAATACTGTATTTCTCGCAATTTCTCGCCTTGCCACCCACTGTAAGAACAAGAGGGCCTATTTAACTGACCTGTGTGGTGCTGGCTTCAACGCCCCCACTGAACTTGAGCTTAGAATGCGAGACGTGCCTTCCTTGGACGACATGGGATTTCTCCTACCTTAAAGATATGCTTTGACACTATTTAGTATAGTGTATTTGGCGCTAGGGGATTTTAAACCAAAGTATGGTTTTATTACACAGGAGTTATGAAATGACACATCCAATACATCAGTAAAAAGGTGAAACTGTCAACGTAATGTTTATTATCAGTTCAGCCAAATATAATTTTGATTGAACTACGGTGATGCAAAGAAGAGTATTGTATTCATAATCTTACGATGTATTTCCATAATTGTCATGCGAAATAGCTAGACCTCGTACCTAGATTTCGTACTCTGGTTCTGTACTCGGATAGCCATCGTAGCCCTACTGTACAAACACTTCAGCACTTCGATATACCGACAGTCAACTTGGCACTGCTGAAGAGACTGTAGCACCGCCCAAATTTCGACAGAATCAAAGGCTTTCTCATAGTCCACATACGCCAGGCAAAGTAGCGGATTGTACTCTTCGAACTCCTGTACAATGTGCAGAAGGGTATGTATGTGGTCTATGGTACTAAAGCCTTTTCGGAAACCGGCTTGTTCGGAGGCTGGAAGTGGTCGAGTCTGCGTGCGAGACGATTCAGAAGGGATATCGATCTGTAGTTCTTCAAGAGGGCGTTGTCATCTTTCTCGAAGAACAAGACCACCGCACTTCTGCTCCACGCTTCCGGAGTAGTGCCACCATGGAGGACGGAATTAAAGAGCATGTGAAGGACTTCAAGTACCGGTTTTCCACCCGCTTTCAGAAGCTCCGTTTTAACTCCATCCTCGCCCGGGGACTTGCCGTTTTTAAGGTGCTGGAGAGCCATTTTAATCTCGCTCAGACTGACGTCCGGGATAACTGTAGGGATATATATATAGCGATAGGGATAGATGTAATCGGAATAGTGTCGGCTCATAAGGCTGCAATCGTCAACAGATTTGACAGCATACAGGCAACTGAACAGACAGATCTCCAAATGCATGCGGCGAGACTTGCGCCACTTTAACACTGCTCGTATTGAAGAAGCGATCGAGCGGAACCAGGGCTCCAAAGATCTGATCGCCAGAGATCTGTCTGCCAGTAAGAGCCAACAGTCAAAGCTGAAGACTGAGTGTTGCAGCATCGTTTCCGGGACACGAAAAGAAAAAAAAAACGAAAGAAACAATATAATTTAATATAATATGTATTACTTGTGAGATACATTGTGTTTTCATGCGATGACCCAAGTTAATCTATTTATTTAAAACATAAAAGATTTTTAATATAGATATGGTCACAATAAGATGTTGTTATGTTAGCTAATTACGTAATAACTTAAAACAGAAGGACTTTTAATTAGGGACTGAATAAATTAACCATCTTGGTATTACATGGATCTCACAAGTTTTTACGGTAGAAGAACTGAGTTGCGAGACTTGTTTTTTTACAAGTTATGTTTTTGATGGCATTTTTCTTTCTCATTGATAGACTCGTATCCGAATTAGAAAAACGGCAGGAGGCCTTCTACAGATTCAATGAAAAGTTTTCGTCTTTTAGCAAAATGACTGACTTGTTACTATGAACTCTTACGGAAACAACCTTTTCTTGGAAGAAATGTATTCTCATGATGTTGAGACTGATTAAGTTTAAGAATGCATACATTTTCAATGCCACCTTTCTTCTGAAACAATTTTAGTGAAAACTGATTCTGGATCATTGAAAAGTCTATCTTCGTTCCTGCGAAATCAGAATTTGCAAAACGTTTATTCAAACTTTGTCACAGCAGTTCGTATGGCTTTATGTACACCAGCTACAAATTGTTCTGGTAAGTGAAGCTTTACTTGTTTAAAACGGGTGAAAAATTATCTAAGATCTACCATAAGCCAAGAAAAGCAAAACGCCTTAACGCGTTTGTGCACAGAGTCAGCTAATGAACGAGATTTCATACGAGGATATAATTGATGATTTTACGAATAAACAATTGTGCAAAATGGAATTGCAAAACTTTAATAACTTATTGAATTTCATCATCGTTTTCCGCCATATTGTTACCAGACATTTAAATATATTGTTTTTGAACAGTAAGCGCAATAAAAAATATTTAATTACCGCATGTACATGCGGAAAATAAGTAGTATTAAATCATACCCCCCCCCCTATTAGTAAAGAAATATTTTCTGGGTATTCTATAATAAAAGTAACTCAGAAATATACCCAAAATTTCTTATGCAATTTTAACTTAATCTTTGAGTTATAAAAATAATCTAGGAACTGACACATCGATCCCCTAGCTCACAATTATATTAATTGCGTATTAGTGGATATTCGCCGCCATCACATTGCATTTAAATAAAAGTTTTAGTCATTTATAACTGTGCAGATCATAAAAGATCATTATCACGCTTCGTTTAGTATTAACATTCACCTCGCAATTGCGAAACAAATGTATGCACATGTGAGTTGAAAAGCTGCTAACGAGTTTATCTTTGTAAAATAAGATTAAAAATTTATGAGCACTATTGTATAAGGGTACCGCCATAATTAAGACACTAAATACCGAGGAAACAGTGTTAGAGATCTGTTATCAGAAACACGTGGTATTTGAAAAGTGTAATTCTGATTAACGATATGTTAAAATTATATTTCACTAGTGATCCTGCCCGGCTTCGCATGGGTTCTAAAGCCAAACAAAAGTGCCAGCCGTTAAGTCTCGTGCTGTCTATCACTTTAAATTTACTGTGACACCAAGAGAATAAGAGATTTCCACTTACGAAGTGACTCATCACGATATCTCTGGAGCCATAAGCACAGAATAAATAATAGTACTACTTACTATAAGGCCTAGAGACTTAAAAGGAGATGGCCAAAATTGTACGAACCTGTGCCCCAGACTGCACAGAGATGATATCTATGTCATTTGAAAGTACAGATCTTCTATATAAAGAATTAGAAAAGTGCATGTAGCTACGAGGCTACGCAGTAGTGGACAAAAGTTTTTAAGATTTAAAAAATTTGATTTTAGCAGTCGGTTTTTATCATTATTACACAATGTAGATGTTAGTAAAGTTCCAATTCATGAGTCTTATGTAGGTTAATGTATTGCATGATGATTAGGAAACAAAGACAGCAGTTTTTTTCAGTCCTTAAAAATTATTAGTTGTAAATAGTTTTTGTAACGTAATTATATTAATAATATTATTGATCGAAATATATTAGACAGAAAAAAGTAGTTAAACTTACGTATTACACTGTTTATCTCCGGGCTACGGCACTTATTAAGGGGAAATATAATCTCAAATGGCTTAGCAAGATCCTTCGTTATGCCGAAAATATTGCAGCATTAATTTTGAAATAAATATATGGTAAAGTTGAGGATTAATGTTAAGGATTATGTTAGACGAAAACACGATTTCGTAAAATTTTCTCGATAGAAAAAAAAATCCAAAGTTACCTCTAAAATAAACAATAAACCGCTGTTATTCATAAAATACTTTAAATAAGATCATGAAACTTTGCGTAATAACTGAACTAACTATAAAGCAGTGCTTATGTTATTTACTTTTTTAAAATACCATTATTTTCACTGTGTAAGGAAATTATCTAAACAATCGTTGTTTTAAAGTTTATTCCCTGCCGCCCGAAACCAACGGACGCCTCACTCCTCACTCCAGCTTCGGCTTTCAACGTGAGAGCTGTGTCGCTTACGCTCGGAACACAAATTACGCAACAGGACGACGTAAAATTAAAATATTGAAATAGGTAGATACTTCAGTTTAATAGTGTTGGCGTAATGGGAAATAAGCATAATAAAAATAAGAAGCGACTGGCTTGGCGTAAAGAAACCGGCAAACGTATGATAAACGTAATGAAGTAAGTATCTACTTACAGTATTAATGATTATAAATATTATGTAGAAATTTAGGTGTTTCTGTATGTGAAGATTTGTCTTTGTAAACACACCGTCCACGATTCAGGAGAAATCGCGCGTGGGGCAACTTTCATTAAAAATAAAAAGATAAAAAGTTACCTAAATAGGTTTGTTTTTGTTTTGATAATATATAACAAAATATAGAACTACGTAATAATTGTTTTTTTATAACATTGCCCCACTTCAGTATTTCTCCCGGATCGGAGACGGTGGGTTTACAAACATAAATTTTCACAACCATCTGTAGGCTATAAAAATATTTGTTCCGTATGGGAATCGAATCCGCGACTCTTAGTGCAGAAGCCAAGCCCTTAGTTAGTAATAAAAAATATAAGTGTATTTGGTAAGTATCAACCTATCTAACTACAATAAATAACTAGCTTACTTATCCGTCCCTATTGATACTCCGTGGCGCGGCGCAGTGGCAAAGCAATGAGTTGACGCGCTGGGGTTCGTGGGTTCGAATCCCGCACGGAACGAGTATTTGTATGACCTACAAATAATTGTTCTGGATCTGAATGTTTGTCCTTATGCAATTTATATTTGTAAACTGTCTCCATGATACAAGAGAAAATCCTAATGTGGGCATAACGTTATTAAAAAAAAAAACTTACACGACTATATAGTACTACCTACGACATACATAATAAATTATGAACCTATTGAGTACTGACGTACCTTGATATTTTAGCTTTAGCTAATTATTATAATTTGTCTTTGCAGAAGACGTCGATTACAAAGTACTGAAGATGGTGGTGATAAAGAGAATATTCCGGTAAATTCCTCAGTATCTTTTACCTACTTAAACATGTAATAAATATGTTATATACGTGGCTACATATTATGTAATTATCAATCTATAATCTCCAGTATAAGCTGATCTCACATTGTAGACGCATTCCGTACAAGACGTCAATTTTTTCAATTTTTTAGGTCAATTCATTTCATACAAGAGTCGTCTTCCGCGTTTCGTCTGGTGAGTGCAGGTGGCCGGAGGCCCAAATCCCCCCCCCCCCCCATCAACATGGTAGCGGAATTAAATAATGATAGACTACCCCAGGAGGGTACCAGCACCCCTTGAGAATCCCTCGCTGAGCATCCACGACCATGTTTCTCCACTTCTGAGCGTGGGTGCTCAGGCTGCCCCGCGTATTCTGGGGGGGGGTGCAAAATTCCGCTCAAGACTAGCTCCAAACGGAGCAACAAGACCAAGCTGACCCCTGCCACGCTGTCCGTGAATTTCTGCAATATCAGGGGACTTCACTCTAAACTAAACGTCCACTACCATCTCGAGACGGCGAGGCCGGCTCCGCTCTTTCTGACCGAGAAGCAGGAGTCCTCTTCGGCTGATGTCTCGTATCTCTCCTACCCGGGGTACAAACTGGAACACTCCTTTGTGCCTCGGGCTGGAGTTTGCGTTTACGTCAGAGAGGACATCTGTTCTCGACGCCTCGGCAGACTTGAAGGCTCGGACTTATCCATCCTGTGGCTACGCGTAGACAACGACGACCATCCGCGCGTCTACGGGTGCCTCTATAGGTCCCATAGCGGTAATGCCGAAACAGACCGACTCTTCGCCCACGTCCAAATGGCTACAGATTCGTTGCTACAGCAGATCCCCTCCGCAGAGATCGTGATCCTCGGCGACTTTAACGCCCATCACGCCGAATGGCTTGGTTCACGTTTAACCGATCATGCGGGGAGATCTGTTCATGATTTTGCCTTGGCATATGGTCTGACACAACTGGTTACTTCGCCTACGCAGATTCCAGATGTAGAGGATCATTCACCTTCCCTGTTGAACCTTCTGCTGACCTCTCACCCGGACCGATACCAGATTTCCGTCGCAGCCCCTTTAGGCTCCTCGGACCATTGTCTTGTCCGGAGTGAGGTGCCACTCACGCTGAAATCGCAGTCGCATTCTGCAGGCTGACGCCGTGTTTGGCACTATAGGTCAGCCGATTGGGATGGGATGCGGTCTTTCTTTGCATCCTACCCTTGGGGGCGGGTTTGCTTCTCACTGGACGATCCCAACGTTGTTGCGGATTCGGTCGCTGATGTGGTACTTCAGGGTATGGAACTTTTTATTCCTTCCTCTGTGGTGCCCATTGGAGGCAAATCTCAGCCATGGTTTGGTCGCTCCTGTAAAATAGCATCATGCTATAAGCAGGAGTGCTACCGAGCCTGGGCTGACGCATCAGCGTCCCGGGATGTAAACACCAGCGCTCTAAAAAAAAATATAATTCTGCCTCTAGGTCCTTCAAAAGAGTCATTGCCAAGGCAAAGTCAGAGCACATAGGCAGAATTGGCGAGAAACTAGTTCGCCTTCCTTCTGGAACTCGTACATTCTGGTCTCTTGCCAAGGCTGTCCAGGGTAATTTCTGTCAGCCATCTCTTCCATCTCTTCACAGGGAGGACGACTCACTGGCCCATATCGCAAAGGAGAAAGCCGATCTTCTGGGCTCTTTCTTTGCGTCCAACTCGACTCTCGATGAAGGGGGGAGTACGCCGCCGACCATCCCGCGGTGTGAGTGCTCCATGCCGGAAGTGCAGTTCACACAGCGCTCGGTTCGCAAAGCACTCCTCTCCCTGGACATCCACAAGTCTAGTAGGCTTGACGGCATCCCCCCAATTGTGCTGAGGACGTGTGCTCCAGAGTTGTCACCGGTTTTAACGCGTCTTTTCCTGTGCTCCTACTCCCTAGGCGTAGTCCCAAAATCATGGAAGACGGCTTTCGTCCACCCGATCCCTAAAATAGGCGACCGCTCAGACCCGTCCAACTACCGGCTTATCGCCATCACCTCCTTGTTCTCCAAAACAATGGAGTCCATTGTAAAGTGCCAGCTCATGAGGTACCTTGAGGATCACCAGCTGATTAGTGACCGCCAATACGGTTTTCGCCGTGGTAGGTCAGCTGGTGATCTTCTGGTCTACCTAACTCACAGATGGGCGGAGGCAGTAGAGTCCAAGGGGGAGGCATTGGCCGTTAATTTGGACATTGCGAAGGCCTTCGATCGGGTTTGGCACAAAGCGCTTCTTTCGAAGCTCCCTTCCTATGGGCTTCCCGAGAAATTGTGCGATTGGATCACCAGTTTTCTTGCAGATCGGAGCATCAAGGTCGTTGTAGACGGTGCAAGCTCCGATTGCAAGCCTATTAATGCTGGTGTTCCACAAGGCTGCGTGCTATCGCCAACGCTGTTTTTTCTGCATATCAATGATATGTTGCAAACCCGTAACATTCATTGCTATGCAGATGACAGCACTGGTGATGCTCTTTACACCGGCCGAGCCAATATTTCTCGGGAAAACGTCTCCGAGTGACGGGGCAAACTTGTGTCTGAAGTCGAGTCCTTGCTGAACAGAGTCACGTATTGGGGGCGACTAAATCTAGTCCAATTTAACCCCCAGAAGACACAAGTTTGCACGTTAACCGCTAAAAAGAACCCCTTTGTCGTATCTCCTCAGTTTCAAGGCACTCCCCTTGTTGCCTCAGCCAGTATCGGAATCCTCGGCGTTGACATGTCGTGCAGTGAGTGCGTGCAGTTTCGTGGTCACTTGGAAGAGAAGGCCAAATTGGCCTCTAAAAAAGCTTGGCGTGCTCAGCGGGCCAGTATTTCACATGCAACTTTACAAGGCGCAGGTTCGGCCGCACATGGAATACTGTTCCCATCTCTGGGCTGGGGCTCCCCAGTTCCAGCTCCTTCCACTTGACCGCATCCAGCGCAGAGCGGCTCAAATCGTCGACGACCGAATGCTTTCCGATCGGTCCGATTCACTGGCACTGCGAAGAGATGTTGCATCTCTGCATTTTATTTCGCATATACCATGGAGAGTGCTCTGAGGAATTGTTCGGATTAATCCCAGCCGCCAAATTTCGTGAACGCACTACGCGGCAAACGTCCCGATACCATCCACACCATCTGGATGCTTGGCGGTCCACCACAGTACGCTTCAAAAGGAGTTTTCTTCCGCGTACAACCTCTCTGTGGAATAGTTTACCACCGGCGATTTTTCCGGACCGACACGACCTGGGGACCTTCAAGAAAAGAGCTTACTCCTTTCTAAATGGCCGGCAACGCACCTGCAATTCCCCTGGTGTTGCGGTTGATCATGGGCGGCGGTAGTCACTTAACATCAGGTGAGCCGCATGCTCGTTTGCCCCCTCTTCTATAAAAAAAGGTCAGCTAACACTGAAAAATAGTAGCTTGATACGTAGCCACGCGTAATTGCACCAAATTAGTATTGTCATAATAAACGTAGGTAGGTAGGTAATTATTCATTGTTATTTTTGCGGCAAGTCTGCTTTTATGGATGATTTCATCTTCTTTTATGGATGATTTTTAGGGTTCTATATCCAAATGGTAAATAAAAATATCCCGTACCTAGGTAGGTATTATTAACTTGCCACGTGTGATTGGGACCCAAATAACTTTGAAATATGTAGAAATAAATTTGGACGAAACAAATCTCCATATATTACAAAATATAGAATTGTAAGTACCATACGTGTTTTGATCATCACGAAATTAGCTGTTCCCCCATGGCATTACCGCTTGGTAGGTACTAACGTGTAACTGTACTGTCTCGAAATTAGCGATTTCACGATAAAACTTTTCATAATGTTGCATTTTTTAATGTTCCATATTATTTATTCATGTTGACAAAATTATGCTTTCAGGTGTATTTTTATAATGAAAACCGGGACTTTTTCCCGGGAGGTATTTTTTTTGGTGATTTTATGTGAAGGTCATATTACATCACACATAATTATTTGGTTCTTAATTATTGCGTTTCTCCCCACCATTCCATGTACAATTTTTCCTGGAGAATAAAACCGGGAAATTTTAAGAAGTAGATAAAAGAGTAAGGCACCGAAATCTATGCGAGAAACTTAGTACAGGATGACCTGTACAATGATACTCGTATAATTGCTGGAAACGATATTCTATGTTATTTTCATTCCTATTTTTTTATGTTCGTCATTTCTTAATAAGTTTTATAATATTTTCCCCCGGGACTTCCCAGGAATTCCCGGAAAAATAATTGTAATTTTTTCTCGAGAACGTCCCGAATATTGTTAAAGAAATATGTATTATTGAATTTTATGGTTATTATTTTATATGTAACAAAGATAAAGAATTTGTATTTTCACATTTATATTTTTGCAGAGTGCCGATGTCAATAGCTATTGAAAATAATAGTAATAGTGATAGCCAAACCGCAACACAAACAGTAAAGGAAACAAATTGTTCGAATTACTGTGACGAAAGTGGTGCTAATGTATTACATGAAATGAAAATGTAAGCAGGGTTGTATTATGTTTAATCGACCTGTAAATTATTTCTTTATAATATGTTATGAACAGAAAAATGATATATACATAAAAATAACGGTCTAAATTTCTGTATAATAACATTGAACATTTATACACGGTGTAAGGGACAGCATCCCGAAACAAAAGTAATGAAAATTTTTTTTCGTCTTCCCATGCAAAGTTGGTCATGTGACGCTTGTATGGGAAGTTGATAAATTTTTTTCATTCCCACGAAAAATTCTTTTAGATCCTTGCTCAGGATGATGGTCTGAATTCATAGTTAAAGATTTCGGGAGACCGTCCCTTACACCCTTTATTATTGATTTTTGCAGAGTGTCAGTGCCAATAACCTGGGGAAATAATGGAAATAGTATTAATGACTATGATATAGAATTGATAAACTAAAACACGGATGGTGAGAATTTAATAAAAATAAACGACATAGAATCGTAAGTATTGGTATACATTGTAATCATCTATTGGTAGATAATATAAACCAAAATGATAACAATATTATGTTACAGAACGCAAACAGTTAAGGAAATTAATTATTCAAAATTAAACAAGGATAAAAGTGGTTCTAATGTGTTACATGAAATGGAAATGTAAGTTGGGTTGTGTTAAATATTAAGTCGACCTGTAAATTATTTTCTTATATTATGTTATGGACTGTTAAATCATAAGAAATACATAAAAATAACGGTCTAAATTTCGGTCTTCAGTCTCATAACATTGAATATTTACATAATTGATTTTTTTGACAGAGAGCAAATGCCATTAACCTTGAAAAATAATGACAGCCAAAATGCACTCGACGATGATAACAATTGGTATGCACTTCAAGTATATTTTATGTTTTTTGTATAATATAAATTACTTATGCTATATTTAGTAATATTTATTCGTTTTAGGTATGAAACTAGTTATACTACTGAGGAATCTATAATAAGTTATGCTTTAGATGGAAGAAGAATTGTAGATTTAAAATATTTTTTTCGAAAAACTTCAAAGCATAAACGATCACAACAAAGCCTTTGGATGTAAATTAAGCAATATGCAAATTTTATCTGAAAAAAGACGAGGATTGCTCACACAACTCAAATGAAAGTGCAATATGTGCAACAAAAGCTTTTCAATAGACTCAGAACCCAAAACGAAACTGGATTTAAGTCAAGCTTCAGTTTCCGGAATTATTTCTGCTGGTGTTGGATACGCTCAATTTAACGAGGTATTTGCCTCCATGGATATCCCATATTTTCACCAAAAGATTTATGATAAAGTCCGGAATAAGATATACGAGGACTGGCGAAACGCGGCGTTGATTGTGATGGAAGCAGCTGCAAGGAACGGGATGCTGCTCTTGCGGATGAACATGTAAATAGGGATGGTATCCCATATATTGATGTGATTGTTGATGGGGCCTGGTGTAAACTATCGTTCAATACAAATTTTTCTGTACTATCTGGAACAGCAGCTATAATTGAAAAAAAGTTTCGGGGGAGGTTTTGTTTATTGGCGTTAAAAACAAATATTGCTCCATATGTGCACGAGCCGAAAATAAGAATGTCATTCCAGGAGACCATGCTTGTTACAAAAATTACAGTGGCTCCTCGACCAGTATGGAGTCCGAGATACTATTAGAAGGTTTTAAACAGTCTATTACTATGCACAATCTCATTTACAAATGATGGTGACTCAAGCAGTTACAATAAAATTTTAGAAGGTCGTCCTTATTCCGATTGTAGCGTAGAAAAATTGAATGCAAAAACCATATTTTTAGAAATATGTGTAAAAAATTAAAAAATATAACCACAGAAACAAAATATCCCGCCAATTTAAGGAAAAAAATTACTACACAAAGAATACTAGCTATTCGTAAAGTAATCTGCTGTAGCATAACTGAACATGAAAAAAAGGAATTTAACTTTGATACAAAAGTAAATCACCTTTTCAAAGATATTACTAATTATTACAATCACACATTCGGAAAACCACGACAATTTCCAGCCATATTACTGTTCTAGTGGAAAAAATAGTGAAGATTTAACTTTAACTTTCAAGACTTGTTCTATTTGGCACAGAATCAGGTATACTAAATACTGTAGCAGCAAAAGCCCGAAGTCTAATGCACAACAGTGATAGCAATATAATAGAATCATTTAACAGCATAATTGCTAAATTTGATGGCGGAAAGCGAGTAAATTATAGTTCACGAAGCGGTTACCAATCGAGGTGCAGTGCTGCTGTGGTATCCTTTAATACAAAACAGCCTCTTTCCACATTGCATAAATACATAGCCGGAAGAAGTCCTAAAGCACTTGTGAAGAAATTTGAAGAAAATAAATTAAGGCAGAGAAAATTCAGATTCAAAAGTAAACAAAAGGAAAAATAAGAATATTTAAACAAAAAAAAAACCAAATGATAAAGATTACGGACAAAATTGCCAAAAACCAGATTTGAAAACCGCAGAGTTTAATAAATTGAAAGATATATTTTTAAAAGATTTGACGAATACAGAAGAAGAAAGAAGACAAATCGAAAGATCTACTATATTACAACGAAACTCAAGTGAATGGCTTGAACTAAGGCGAAAACTGCTTACAGCATCAAATTTTGCTAAAGTGGTGAATAGACGCTCTCAGACAAGTGTAAAAAATTTACTAAAAAATCGTGTCGTCTATCAAACATGGAATTGATAATGAATCAAATGCTTTAGAGCAGCTTTCAGCCCAGCTTCATATCATAATAGAGCCATGCGGACTTTTTATTGACAAATGTTTGCCCTTTTTAGGAGCGACTCCAGACGGAATTATAGGAGAAGGAAGTATTGTAGAAATAAAGTGTCCAATAACATCTTTTAAAACATCTATAAACGAAGCAATCGAACAGAAAAAAGTAACTTTTTGGAAGAACACCAAGGATGGTTATAAAATCAATAAAAAAACATCCTTGGTTCCTATAAATTCAGGGGCAGTTGCATATTACTGAAAGGCAACAATGCATTTTTGCAGTGTGGTCAGGTAAAGACGAGCCTCTGAAAATTGAAATTATACAACGGGATGACCACTTTTGGTCGGAAATCATGGAGCAAAAATTAAAAGAATTTTATTTTAAATGTATGTTGCCAGAGCTCTGCGATCCCAGGCACGTAAGTAATATGCCAATCAGAGAATTAGGTGAAACTACCCACTTGTCTTGTTGACTAATTAATGGATTTATAATTTATAATTCTTCTTAGTCGCAAAATCAACCCCGAGAAAATGCAAAGAGGGATATTATATTACATTATATGTCATCACAGATCTAAATGGATAGACCAATTTTGATAATTATTTTTTAAGTTTAATGCTGTTGTTTCAATTTAAAGGTCCTTAACCTATTTACCTACCAAAACTGCGGAGATTTTGTGTTTAGTCAACGAGAGAGTTAATAATTTTAGCTTTTTTATTATCAAAGTAGTTGTAAGCAATAGAGATGGGCCGAATATTCGTTTTATATTCGGTATCCGGCATATTCGGCAGCATTACCGAATATTCGTATTCGGCCGAATATTCGGCTAAGTCACCGAACATTCGGTAAAGTTATACTCAGTGTCCACTTTATTGAAATGTATGAATTGAGTAATGCTATGTCTTTCATAATATTACTGTTGAACGTATATTTTATTTATGGGCTAAATCTACTTGTATTATTTTTAGATATATTATATATTTAGATTTATTTTCAATTATACCAAATAGAAAGCTTGATAAAATGTTTTTGGAATTAAACAAAGAAACATTACATTACAATACATTACATAGTAAATTTCACTTTACTTTGGTCGTCAGTTTCTCTGAAATAAATCCAAATAGTAGATGTCCTGCTACTCGTGTTTATCATATAATAATCAATATTCACTAAGAATAACACTACAAATTTCTTTTTCGCCCAAAACTATTCAAAGCATATGCGTTGGCAATTTGCTCAGTACAAGATGATGATACAAAGATGATGTCAGGTGTGGCGTGGGAGTGAGCGGCAGGGTCCGGCGCTAATCCCGCGCGCTTTACGGTAACAATTATCGACAGAAATTGGTTAGGTACCGAGGTGATCCTGCCGAATATTCGTATTCGGTGAAATCCATGTTCGGCCCATCCCTAGTAAGCAAATTATTATTTTTTATAATATGTTTGTTCACTTTTGAAAAGTGTAGAATAACCATTGCAAATAAGTCAAAATGTGGTTTGATATGATTAGTTTCATTTATTTTTATTTCTTTCAAAGGCCAGAACGAAATTTGTTAAAGGTATTACAATAACTTATACCAAAAAGTGATTTTATGATTTTTTTTAAATAGGAAAAATATGACTAGCGAGCACACAGTCCACCCGATGGTAAGTGGTTGCTGTGGTCCATAGACATCTACATCTATCGTTTGCAAATCAAAATGAAGATGCGTTGTCATCCGTGAGGACTTAGGTGGAATACCTCGTTTCCCGTAAAAAGGGTTCTCTACACTCACCATACGAAACACAGCAGCATTAAGCTACTATTTGACGCTGGTATTCTGTGAGAGCGTGGTCCTTCCCCGGTCAAGCCGGCCCATTCATGCTACAAATATACTACTAATATAACTGAAGCATGGCTCTACCACTCACAAACGGAATAATTATATATATATATATATATACAATTATATATATATATATATATATATATATACACAATTGTTATATATATATATATATATATATATATATATATATATATATATATATATATATATACAGCCCTTCACAAGTCCACTGCTGAACGTAGGCCTCCCCCAAGTAACGACACAAAGCACGGTCCTGAGCCAACCGTATTCATTGACTTCCTGCATATCTTACCAGGTCGTCACTCCATCTAGTGGAGGGTCGCCCTAAACTACGCCTACCGGTACGAGGCTGCCACTTGAGAACCTTTTTTCCCCATCGGTTATCGGTTCTTCGAGCTATATGGCCGGCCCAGTGCCACTTCCGCTTACTAATCCGTTAGGCTATGTCGGTCACTCTGGTTTTACTGCGGATATCCCCATTTCTGAGTCTATCACGCAAATAAACTCCGAGCATAGCCCTCTCCATAGCTCTCTGAGCGACCTTGAGCGTCCTCATACGGCCATCAGTGAAGGACCACGTCTCAGATCCGTAAGTCATCACTGGCAACACGCACTGGTTATACACTTTAGTTTTCAGAGATTGAGGTATACCTGACGAGTAGATGTGTCGTAATTTCCCGAACGCTGCCCAGCTGAGTTGAATCCGTCAATTGACCTCTCGGTCGAAGTTGGACTTACCTAGTCGGACTATTTATCGCAGGTAAACGTACTCGTCAACAACTTCGAGTATAGTGCTCCCAACAACTACCGGCATAGGTGTGACATGGATATATTAGACATGATCTTTGTTTTGTCCATGTTCATATTAAGACCTATCCGTTGGGAGACATCATTGCGGTCATTGAGCATAGTGCTTAGGTCCTCCAGCGATTCTGCCATAAGGACTATATCGTCGGAAAATCGAAGGTGAGTGATGTACTCGCCATTGATGTTAATACCGTATCCTTTCCAGTCCAGTAGCTTGAAAACGTCTTCCAATGCAGCGGTGAAGAGTTTCGGGGATATAACGTCACCCTGTCTTACACCTCTCTGCAGTTGGATAGGTTTCGAACTCTGGTTCTGTACTCGGATAGCCATCGTAGCGCTACTTTACAAACACTTCAGCACTTCGATATACCGACAGTCAACTTGGCACTGCTGAAGAGATTGTAGCACCGCCCAAATTTCGACAGAATCAAAGGCTTTCTCATAGTCCACATATGCCGGGCAAAGTGGCAGATTGTACTCTTCGGACTTCTGTACAATCTGCCGCAGGGTATGTATGTGGTCAATTGTGGTCTATGGTACTGAAGCCTTTTTGGAAACTGGCTTGTTCGGGAGGCTGGAAGTCGTCGAGTCTGCGTGCGAGACGATTTGTAATGACTCTCGAAAATATCACGCGGCTCGGAAGGGAAATCGGTCTGTAGTTCTTCAAGAGAGCGTTGTCGTCTTTCTTAAAGAACAAGGCCACCGCGGTTCTGCTCCATGCCTCCGGAGTAGTGCCACCATGGAGGAACGGAATTGAAGAGCTTCTGAAGGACTTCAAGTACCGGTGTTCCACCCGCTTTTAGAAGCTCCGCTGTAATTCCATCCTTGCCCGGGGCCTTGCCGTTTTTAAGGTGGTGGAGAGCCATTCTAATCTCGCTCAGACTGACGTCCGGGATATCATCGGAATAGTGTCGGATAAGACTTGCTCTTGGATCGTTACTCACACTTGCGTGTGGCTCCAACGATGATGTGTACAGCTGCCCATAGAACCTCTCAATCTCACTCAGAATTTCAGGTGTCTCGGAAACGATGTTGCCACACTCAATATTCAGCTTTGACAGTTGGCTCTTTCCGGCAGACAGATCTCTGGCAAAGACTTTGGAGCCCTGGTTCCGCTCGATCGCTTCTTTAATACGAGCAGTATTAAAGTTGCGTAAGTCTCGCCGCATGCATTTGGAGATCTGTCTGTTCAGGTGCCTGTATGCTGTCAAATCTGTTGACGATTGCAGCCTCATCTCCCGTCTAACAGCCATGAGATTAAAAGTGTCATCGGAGATTTATTGTGTTCTTCTGCGACGGGTCTTGCAGAACTTAGCTCCGCCGCATCATCGCTTGTCATTCATATCGTCCACTGCATTGCAATCTTCTAGGCACTGAAAGCGGTTACGTAACTCGAGCTGAAAGATTTCGGGATTCTGGATTAGAGCACGAGGGGGGACGGAGCGTTGACTTCATTAGACGAGACCTCTCAAACTTAACGTTTAGGTTCAGTGTGCCTGTAACCATTCGGTGATTGCTGCCAGTTTTCACCCTTACGATCACTAAGACATCACTGAACAGTTGGCGTCTGGTCGTCATAATGAAGTTAATCTCCTTTTTGGTCGAACCGTTGGGGCTCGACCAGGTCCACTTCCTGTGGGGCCGCTTCTGGAAGAAAGAGTTCATCATAAAGAGTCCCTCTTTCTCCATAAAGTCGGCCAGCTGCTGGCCCCTTCGGTTCCGTTGCCCTACTCCAAATTTCTCTACCTTTAGCTCACCGCTTTCAATTGTGCCTAGTTTTGCGTTGAAGTTTCCCATCAACACCGTGTTGTGGGTTTTGGAGGAATGCATGGCTCTGGAAATATCCTTACACATTTCCTCCACGGGATGTGCCGAGGTTAGTGCGTAAACCTGTATGACTTTCAGCTAATACCGTTTGGTGATTCTGAGTATCAGGTACGCGACCCTCGTCGACACACACCCAATCTTTACAACGTTGTTGACGAGAGACTTGTGGACGATAAATCCGACACCTCCTTGGGACAGATGGTCGCCCTCCCGGTGATAGAACAAGTTGCCGGAATCGAGGATTGCCGTGTCCTCCCCCTCTCTTCGGACCTCGGATAATCCAATAATATGCCAGCGCAACTTGTGTCAGTCTTCAGAGTACGTGCGTTATATGTTGCCAGGTCGAGTCGTCGTAGGTGGCAACCGAACCTCCACCGGAGATTCTTAGCACCCCCTGCCCCGCCGTTACCATGGTCGCCACCGTAGCCAGGAATAGCGGGGCCGCCGGGGACTGGTTGTCGTCTATTTTCGTCGTTATTCATGGGCGGATATATACCATAGTTGCCACGCTTGGCGAGTGGGTTGGCAACCGCATTTTTATATTATTTTTGTTATCAGGAAGATTCTGCTGCCCATCTCCTGCCTTTCTCCCTTTGTCGCCTCTTACGACACCCACGGAAAGTTATGGGGTAGTTGATATTCTCAACCGCCACTACACGGCTGGACTCGTTGCTGCCAGAGAAACTTATTTCCAGCACGAATTCTCCATTAACATGTGGGCTGGAATAATTAATGACTAAATCATTGGGACATTTGAATTGCCGAGAGAGCTTACGCAAGAGATCATTGTTAATAAGATGAACCGGCTGATTATGCAGCGTCAGTGCGTCAATTCATATATTCGTAATCAAAACTATCCACGTTGGATTGACAGAGGCGGTCCAGTAGCATGGCCTCCAAAATCTCCCAAATTAACGATTATTATTATTGAATTAATTTAAGAATTAATTTCATCTAACGGATTAAATAATGTTAGTTCGTGGGCCCACCGTTCTATGAACCATAAACTTTATGGTTCATAGAACGGTGGGACCACGAACTGAGAACTTGAAATACACATATACAAGATCTTTTGCAACCAGCAATAGGTGACACGTAGCACCAAACTACATTTCTTTATCCTTGAACGAAGATTAACACGGATGTGTGTAAATTGTGAGAGAAAACCTCCGTCTTGCGTGCAAGCAGTCACGTCTCACATAGACTCTATTTTGAAATAAGGAAATCAAATTCATCCGGGAACGATCTAATCCGCTGACATTTTCATCTAAAGCAGCGTGGCATTATCATAAAGCTGTAGGTGCTCAGTTTATTAGAATTACTTGACATTTATTTAGAATTTTTAATATTTAATAACAAAATTAAATAACATGTTGTGTTATTGTAATAACTTCGTTACAGAGTTTCATCATTAGGCCGTTTCTAGATCAGCCGGTACGACAGCAATGCAACACGTGCTCTTGATTATTATTTTTGGAGCTACATGGAACAACAAGTTGAAGTCGAAGTTGACGCTTCAAACAGAGACGGCTACAGATGCTGTGATGCAATATATTCTGCTTTAAGGAATATAATATTTGTATATGTGTCTGCAGTTAATACTTGAATTTGTGACTCATCATCCCTTCATTCGTGTTTTATTAAAATATTAGTTGGTAGCCTAAAATCACAAATATTTTTTGATAATAAAATAGTTTATAAGTACTAAAGAATTAAAACAGAAACACGAGCGCCTTAAAAAATAAAAATTTATCTTGACTTCAATTTGATATATTTTTTTAAAACTTAACCAAAAAATAATTAACTAAATCTCGGACCATTAGAATAAGAAATACTGGCAACATACTCGCGTTACGCAATCTCGAAACATTGACATACGTACTTCGAATAACCTTCAAAATTGTGTTGGAATAACAAAATAAAATATAATTAAGTGGGTGTTTTCGAGTGAAACGATATTGCTTTAGATGTTTTGTTCACTTAAGTATAGTTTTTGCACCATTTAACTACAAAGAACGGCATTATGTAGGCAAATTTACTGCACGACGCCCCGGGAAGTAGGTAGTACTGACGAAAATGAGCGTAGTTTGATGCATGTGAAGGCGTGTGCTTACATAAACGAGCGGAGTTTTTTGACTTCACCAATAACAAAGGCCGCGCTGTATCTACCATTTTTTACTTTATCTGAGATTCCTGTATTAAAATTTGAGAGTAGCCAGACCTCTTACAATTTAGTTCCACTTAAAAAATAGCTGTTGAGTTAAGATATGGCAGAAAAATATGGCACAGGTGTTATTTTTTCCTACACTAGTACACCATACGATGAAACCACCATAATTCAATTACATACAATTACAGCTGGCTTTCTTGGAAAAATACTTTTTCCATTTTAAGACTTGTAACTTTAACAATAGTCCGTCAACAACAAAAATAAAGGGGCTTAGGCTCGGTAGGACTGAACAAAGCTGTGTAGTACAACAGAAACTATGTACATTGAAGTTGGTGGGTAAGCTTACTTTAATAAAAAGTAGTATGTTCTAGAACTTTAATATGAAATATATCTGCTGTGCATTTATAATTTTATATCATGAGTGAGCTTGTCGTTCATATCGTCCACTGCATTGCAATCTTCTAGGCACTGGAAGCGGTTACGTAACTCGAGCTGAAAGGTTTCGGGATTCTGGATTAGAGCACGAGGGGGACGGAGCGTTGACTTCATTAGACGAGACCTCTCCAACTTAACGTTTAGGTTCAGTGTGCCTCTAACCATTCGGTGATCGCTGCCAGTTTTCACCCTTGCGATCACTGAGACATCACTGAACAGTTGGCGTCTGGTCGTCATAATGAAGTCAATCTCATTTCTTGTCGAACCGTCGGGGCTCGACCAGGTCCACTTCCTGTGGGGCCGCTTCTGGAAGAAAGAGTTCATCATAAAGAGTCCCTCTTTCTCCATAAAGTCGGCCAGCTGCTGGCCCCTTCGGTTCCGTTGCCCTACTCCAAATTTCCCTACCTTCAGCTCACCGCTTTGTCTTGTGCCCAGTTTTGCGTTGAAGTCTCCCATCAACACCGTGTAGTAGGTTTTGGAGGAATGTATGGCTCTGGAAATATCCTCATACATTTCCTCCACCTCCTCATCGGGATGTGCCGAGGTTGGTGCGTAAACCTGAATGACCTTCAGCGAATACCGTTTGGTGATTCTGAGTATCAGGTACGCGACCCTCGTCGACACACTCCCAATCTTTACAACGTTGTTGACGAGAGATTTGTGGACGATAAATCCGACACCTCCTTGGGACAGATGGTCGCCCTCCCGGTGATAGAACAAGTTGCCGGACTCGAGGATTGCCGTGTCCTCCCCCTCTCTTCGGACCTCGGATAATCCAATAATATGCCAGCGCAACTTGTCTACCTCTTCTTCCAGCTCCAGTATCTTCTCGTCAGTCCTCAGGGTGCGTGCGTTATATGTTGCCAGGTCGAGTCGTCGTAGGTGGCAACCGAACCTCCACCGGAGATTCTTAGCACCCCCTGCCCCGCCGTTACCATGGTCGCCACCGTAGCCAGGAATAGCGGGGCCGCCGGGGACTGGGGGCCGTCTGTTTGTGTATTTATTCATTGGGGGGTATTTGCCATAGTTGCCACGCTTGGCGAGCGGGTTGGCAACCGCAGTTTTTTATTACGTCACAGTTGTCATCAGGAAGACGCTGCTGCCCATCTCCTGCCTGTCTCCCTCTGTCGCCTCTTACGACACCCACGGGAAGATATGGGGTAGTGGATATTCTTAACCGCCACTACACGGCATGCGGTCGGAGCTAAGTTCTGCAAGACCCGCCGCAGAAGAACACAAAAACTCTCCGATCACACTCTTAATCTCATGGCTGTTAGACGGGAGATGAAGCTGCAATCGTCAACAGATTTGACAGCATACAGGCAACTGAACAGACAGATCTCCAAATGCATACGGCGAGACTTACGCAACTTTAATACTTCTCGTATTAAAGAAGCGATCGAGCGGAACCAGGGCTCCAAAGTCTTTGCCAGAGATCTGTCTGCCAGAAAGAGCCAACTGTCAAGGCTGAAGACTGAGTGTGGCAACATCGTTTCCGGGACACCTGAGATTTTGAGTGAGATTGGGAGGTTCTATGGGCAGCTGCACACATCATCGTTGGAGCCACACGCAAGTGTGAGTAACGATCCAAGAGCAAGTCTTATCCGACACTATTCCGATGATATCCCGGACGTCAGTCTAAGCGAGATTAGAATGGCTCTCCAGCACCTTAAAAACGGCAGGGCCCCAGGCGAGGATGGAATTACAGCGGAGCTTCTGAAAGCGGGTGGAACACCGGTACTTGAAGTCCTTCAGAAGCTCTTCAATTCCGTCCTCCATGGTGGCACTTTTCCGGAGGCGTGGAGCAGAAGTGCGGTGGTCTTGTTCTTTAAGAAAGGCGACAACGCTCTCTTAAAGAACTACAGACCGATTTCCCTTCTGAGCCGCGTCTACGTGCTGTTTTCGAGAGTCATTACGAATCGTCTCGCACGCAGACTTGACGAATTCCAGCCTCCCGAACAAGCCGGTTTCCGAAAAGGCTTCAGTACCATAGACCACATACATACCCTGCGGCAGATTGTACAGAAGACTGAAGAGTACAATCTGCCACTTTGCCTGGCGTATGTGGACTATGAGAAAGCCTTTGATTCCGTCGAAATTTGGGCGGTGCTACAGTCCCTTCAGCGGTGCCAAGTTGACTGTCGGTATATCGAAGTGCTGAAGTGTTTGTACAGTAGGGCTACGATGGCTATCCGAGTACAGAACCAGAGCTCGAAACCTATCCAACTGCAGAGAGGTGTAAGACAGGGTGACGTTATATCCCCGAAACTCTTCACCGCTGCATTGGAAGACGTTTTCAAGCTACTGGACTGGAAAGGATACGGTATTGACATCAATGGCGAGTACATCACTCACCTTCGATTTGCCGACGATATAGTCCTTATGGCAGAATCGCTGGAGGACTTAAGCACTATGCTCAATGACCTCAATAGTGCCTCCCAACGGATAGGTCTTAAGATGAACATGGACAAAACAAAGATCATGTTCAATGTCCATGTCACACCTATGCCGGTAGTTGTTGGGAGCACTATGCTCGAAGTTGTTGACGAATACGTTTACCTGGGACAAATAGTCCGACTAAGTAAGTCCAACTTCGACCGAGAGGTCAATCGACGGATTCAACTCGGCTGGGCAGCGTTCGGGAAATTACGGCATATCTTTTCGTCAGGTATACCTCAATCTCTAAAAACTAGATTGTACAACCAGTGCGTGTTGCCAGTGATGACTTACGGATCTGAGACGTGGTCCTTCACTGCTGGCCGTATGAGGACGCTTAAGGTCGCTCAGCGAGCTATGGAGAGGGCTATGCTCGGAGTTTCTCTGCGTGATAGACTCAGAAATGAGGATATCCGCAGTAAAACCAGAGTGACCGACATAGCCCAACGGATTAGTAAGCTGAAGTGGCAATGGGCCGGCCATATAGCTCGAAGAACCGATAACCGATGGGGAAGAAAGGTTCTCGAGTGGCAGCCTCGTACCGGTAGGCGTAGTGTAGGGCGACCCCCCACTAGATGGAGTGACGACCTGGTAAGACATGCAGGAAGTCGATGGATGCAGGTGGCTCAGGACCGTGCTTTGTGGCATTACTTGGGGGAGGCCTATGTTCAGCAGTGGACTTGTGAAGGGCTGTAATGATGATGATGATGATGATCATGAGTGAGACGTGACTTTTTATTTGTTGATATTTCAAAGCTTAAAGTTAAAATTACAGCCTATACATGTGCCACTGTTGGGCACAGGCCTCCTCTCATTTCTGAGAGGTTTTTAGGGCAAGGAAGTGTCCGCCATGCTGTCACAATGCGTGTTAGCGAATTTCACATGTTTGCGAAATATTACTTTTTTCTTATGTCTCATATGTTGCGGCTACATCACTCTCCGTAAATCAGCACTTAAAATGGCAAATAATTATATCATTGGTGTCGGCAGGGATCGAACCCGGGATGCTCGCGTACTGTGAAATTTACAGTAAGCGCTAATTATCAGAGTTACCACGGCTCTAAATCTTGTTTAGTAGGAATTAATCAAAATGATACGATATACCTAATTTAACATTTATCCATTGTACTTTATACTCCATATTTATTTTGTCATCATCATCATTCCTTCACACGTCCACTGCTGGAGATAGGCCGCCCCCAAAGAATGCCACAAAGCATACCATTCTTGTTTTAATTTATCTTTGTAAATAATATCAATCAAGCCAAAACGCGTATCATATTACGCTTTGTGTGTCTACTTATGTCGAGAGTAGTGATATTTGGATGAGTGGTGACGGGGATAATGGATGCAATTGAAGGAGAACGGGAGGTGCTCTTCAAAAGAGGTAAGACACAGCATTTTTATATTATGCGTACCCTTTATAATTGATTATATCATCTTTAATCCATCTAAGTATGTAAAAAAAATATTCATTTCTCCTGCTGTAACAATTATCGTGCGTGTTGGCCACAAACATTGGTTAACGCTTTTTCACAGAAAATAGAACAGGCTCTTCATTCCGCCGGAAGTGAGTACGTTTCTAGGATTTACCTATTTATTTTAATTTGGTTGCGGACTGCAGTGACACTATTGCAAATGCACTAAAGTTAGTATGTTGACCTAATGTTATTGAGATTAAGTTTAAGCAGTAAAAGTATTCTAAATTGGTTATAGTTAATGTCTTTCAAATTTTTCACAGTTTTCTGACTGTACATAACGTTTCACGCTACAAATATATAAACAGTTCCAGTTGCGATCTATACGTCAGTGGGGCTAGCATGGGTAGGAGACAAAAATGTATATCCCGATTAAATATCCATTAAGAAGAGATAAAATTATCTTGTCCTAATACCAGAGCACGGCAAGAGGGCAAATAAGAAGTATATCTCCGTTTGATATAACGAGCAGACAGACGTACATCCCCCCGTCCGTAGCGTGGGGCCAAATTAAAAATAAAATATTATGCTTTTTCGACATTTGAAACAGATAATATACTAGTTACAGATACTGTACATGGATTTAAGTTTATCTTCAAATCACTTTAATATAAAAAAAATGTCTCGAGCCTACTGCAACTACATTTTGGTATTAGAAATTGAAATAACAAGAGAGAAAATTACATCGGCGATCGATACGTGATTAGAGTATTTAATCCGTTGGAATTACCCGACAACGAATTTTTACGTCGGTTTCGGATGCTCAAAGATTGTGTTTTGTTCTTGTGTAAAGAACTCTATGTGGCTTCAAAGCCTATTAATTATGTGGATGAACTACTATTCCATATTAAATTAAGCATCGTTTACAAACACCTTGTGCAAAAACTTCGTAACCTACTCGTATTTGCAATCAATACACGTGGCTAACTTATCTTAATATGTTTTTCTCGGTACCTTTCATCTATCAATCTTTTTTTCTTTTATCTATTATTCTCTATTATTCTATCATCTATTACTCTTTTTTTTTTTAAAAAAAAAAGAAAAAAAATCAGTCTCTTGGCAGATGCTAGTTACCAGAGAGGTACACGTCAATACCATAGAATGTAGTTGCTCAAACAACAAATAATCAGCATATATATGACCCATGTTATTGGACCATCGTAAGAATGTGAGCGAAAATATACGTTAGTTAGCCTTTTGTGTATGTAAGTACAACAGGTTTCAGTGCGTCTACTTCTCGCATTTTATTTTTGACAAATACCGAAGTGGATTTCATTTCCAGGCATACTACAAGCTAGGCAAAATGTAGCTAGAGAATTCTAGAGTATGCTCTGCTAGATATTCTTGTGAGCTATTGACTGAACCCAGGTTGTTATATATTTCACCCACTGTTCCTGACTAGGTTCAGTACAAGGAAAGGGCGGTCTACAATAAATGTTCATCTGGTAACGATAAACAAGTCCTAGTGTTTTTAAAAATCTTAATATTTTTTAATATAAATTTAAAATATTAATATTATAGAGGTATCTGTATAGTTTTCTCATCTGGTTGGTTTCTATAAATATATAATTATAAATTAAAATTAAAAGATAAATATACATAAATATCAATAAAATAAAATAAATACAAAAAATACACAAATAAATAAAAGCCCAACCAGATGGAAGCCCTCGGCAGGGGAGACCAAACGGCCGAGGGTTAGGACGAAAGGGAAAGAAACCGACGGACGATGCGGGCGGTATCGAGGACCACTGCCTTCTGCATTCGAGCCCGGAGCGGTCCGTCACGGAGTCCCAGTCGCCTCAGATGACCCGAGAGGCTGACTGGGATTAGCCCATTCGCAGAGCCGACTACAGGAATAATTTCGGTCGGTCGACCACCCCACATGTCGGTCACCTCGTGAGCCAGCTCCAGATATTTTGTTCGCTTATCTGTTTCGGCTTTCACGAGGTTCTCGTCATACGGAATGGTAATGTCGACCAAAAATATCCTTGACTGTGCCCAGTCCATCAGCACAATATCAGGCTTATTCGCAAGAATAGTCCTGTCTGTGATGATGGCCCGGTCCCAGTAGAGCCTGGCGCGGTCATGTTCGAGCACGGCTTCCGGCAAGTACTTATATACGGCACTTTCCGGTCCACGAGACCGTATTTCAGAGCGAGCTCCTGGTGTAGAATTCTGGCTACTAGGTTGTGCCTGTGCAAGTACTCAGAGTTAGAAAGCGCCGAACAACCGGAGATGACATGCCTAAGTGACTCCCCGGGATGGCGACAAGCTCGACAGACGTCGACAGTGCCAACCTGATCCTGTATTGCACAGACAAAACCCTCGGTTTCCCCGAAGAGGTCACCGAAACGTAGCCAGTTGAGGGAGGCGACTGTATCTACGAAGGGCTCATATAGAGCCCTGTAGTACCTCCCTTGGAGCTCCTTCTCCTTCCATACGGTCTCCCGGTCGGAAATGCTAAGCACTGCTGGGTCCTGCCATTGCTCGTTGGCTAAGGATAGAGGGGTAAGCCCTTTATCACTAGTAATGACGTCATTATAGAATGGATCATCCGATCTCGCCAATTAATATTATTATTAGTAGTTTATTCGTCTATCATTCTTCCCTTTCCCACAGAAAAAAGCGTTACGCTTGAGCTAGAAATATGTGCCACAATAGACTTGTGTCCCGCTTAAAGATCCTACAACCTTTCGGATTGTAGGCCACCCCCTTAACCATTGAGCTACTGAGACTCAATAGCACAATGGCATGATTGAATATTATAGCTTGTAGATTTTGAGTGCAGCAGCATTAACATAAATGAACAATATCCAAGGCGAGTCTATGATCGGGTTATATTGAAAAATTCCAAAATCAAATTCAGAAATAGAACGTCTGTATTATAGTAGAATCGGTTTATACCATCTTTTAGGTATAATGTTTTAAATTAAAGTTTTCAAACTTAGTGAAGTGACGATTAAAAATATTAAATTCGTAAATATACTATTAGTTCTTTAGCAAAGCTTGTTAAATATTATAAAAGCTAATCTATATAATATTAAGAATACAAATAAGATAAGGCTCACGGTCATAAAATAATAATTTCACAGTGGACTCTGCGTTATCATCAGAGCCTTGGCTGCACCAAATATTTCTGCATAAAAATATACCTACCTACTGGCATTGCTAAGTGAGAAACAGTGTGGAAAGAATAAATGGGTTCTTCAAAGGCACATTCCAAAGCCTGAGCTTCCACTGTAGTCCAGAGAAAGCTTCACAACTACTATATTATGCTTATGCAACACAATTCATTTAAAGTTCAAGTTAACAACATCATGCTACATTAAAGGTGTGTTTTGTAAAATATACGTACATTATATTTGAGTATATCCTCATATACATAATTACTATTGCAATGTTTCTTTACTAAACATAAATTTAATCAGTATATTGCATAATTCCAGTGCAACAACCAAAGGACAACTCATCACATCTGTGGATCAAACCAAGTTGTTGACAATTACCCGACAAAAATGGGAGATTAATAAATACATACTTCGACTAAAGTTTATTTGTATGATTACTTTTTCATCCTTTTGAGTTTAAATTTATCACCTAGGTGGATGTTCTGTGTATGAAGCAATTGATTTTGCTCACTCAAAAGATTATTACGCTCTTTGAGTCTTTCATCTAGGCTCTGAAAAATGAGGTCAAATTCATATTGACTGTAGCAGAACAATAAATAATTGGCGATAATTATAGAGGCGCAGGTTGTAAAATTGATCTGATTATGCAAACTGACACCGTTCCGAAGGCTAAAAGATGAGACAAGTCGTGGCGAGCAATCCCGAGTAGTGGCTAGGCACACCAAAAGAACTGTTTCCACGTTGGCGCTCGCCTGCGAGACGAGCAATGGCGAGACTAGACTAATGAGCTGTCTTTTCACTGGTGCTCACTTCCGATTAGCTAACAACCATGTTCCGGTACCCAGATTAAGAGACAAAATCACAATTCTTGGGCCGGTCCTACAAATGTACCCCAGGCTTAGTCCAAGACCTCAGGTATTTCAAAAAAAAAATACCGAAATATAAACTAGGGCCTTAATAGTGGGTTCGCTTTGAATAAATCGTTAAACAATAACAGTAACATTTACATTAATACAAAAATGTTACTAAAATATATTTATAAATGAAGTTTTACATTTTCGTGAAAGTATATATTAATACATTCGGAAATTAGTTAAAACTTTGATAAGGCGGTAAGAAAACCTTAAAAGATTTTTGTCGATATCTGTCTCCAGAATTTTCTCTGCTAGGACTGTAATGAACTTTTTGTTCAGCATATCAAAAATGCATACAAATGGTACAAATGCCTCCCTATAGATTGCTTCATAGAGTGGATGTTCCCCATAGTTGACACCCTTGGCGAGTGGGCTGGCAATTACTGTGTTTTTAGTTGTCACTAATAAGACGTTACTGCCTCTTTCCTGGTGTGCCTCTTACGACACCCACAGGTCAATATGGGGTAGTGAATACACCACCACTGGCCACTTAACATAAGCCAGACAAAAGCTACACATAAAACTTCTTAAGAGATGGTTGTCATTTAAAAAATATTTAAATTTTTTCTTAAAACAGAAAATTTACTAGTAACTTCATAGAACTTTTACATCCTTTTCGTTGGTAAGATTCAATTCAAATGTAGGAATAATACAAATGTAATTTTGCAACGGCGTTCAGTGTTGCAATAACCCATTTCCTATTCAATGGTATACGCAGACATCTTGATCGCCGTTAATTATTTAGAAGGTAAGGAAAGTATTGATAAACATAAAGTAAAAAGTAAAGTTACGGCCTGTATACGTCCCACTGCTGGGAACAGGCCTCCTCTCATTTCTGAGAGGGGTTTAGGGCAAGAAATATTCCGCCGCGCTGCCCCAATGCGTGTTGGCGAACTTCACATGTCTTCGAAATTTTTTTTCTTATTTCTCAGACATGCAGGTTTCCTCACGATGTTTTCCTTCACCGCCGAGCACGTGGTAAATCAGCACTTAAAATTGCAATTAACAATTTCATTGGTGCCGGCGGGGATCGAACCCGGTTTGCTCGCGTATTGTGAAATTTACAGCGAGCGCTAACCATCTGAGCTACCACGGCTCAATAAACATAAATCGAGTGAAATTATTTTCGTAGTATTCTTCTATACACCGGTTAGTATGCACATAGCAAATATTGATCGTGAACATTAGCCTGCGATAATCCATGATTGGACTTACGTTCTCCCAAGATAGGATGCAATTTATTACAAATGTGGACTATAGTATAGTAGTCATGATTTTATTTCATTAACTGTACTGAACATACAAAATAGCTTACTCATTTAATAAACGTCTAACTGATTAAAACTTCAACTTCCGTTGTAAGCAGTTACTCTTTAAACGAGCATAAAGTTAACCTTATGCTCGTTTAAAGAGACTTAGGTGGTAAAATCAAATACAAGATGAAGGATCAAAGGGTTTTTGATTTGGTTTAAAGTCTTTTCTATGTAATTCAGAGCATTTTAAATTATAAATATTACAAAAGCAAATATTTATATGATTGAGAACAAATAAATAGCGAGTTAACAGGCTTCATGATGCCAGATTCCCAAATGGAAAGCTCATATGGACTTTGCTGGAAACAAACAAGTTTTTGACCATCGATTGATGACATGAAGTCAATCAAAAATAAAACTTTAATTTTCCGTGTAGTGTCACATGGATTAATTTAACAAACACTTTGAATTTAGCATTATAACCTAAAAGGAATGAAAAATTAAAATAAAACGGATGGAAACTCTTAATATTTAATGTTATCAAAGGTGTTAATATCGATTTTATAATTTTTTTGCATGTCTACGGGGATTAAATGTGAGAATATTTCCAACACATTTAGGTACCATCTATAGTTCACATAAATTATATTATTTACGTCCTATCCTTGGGCACAGGGCTCCTCTAACTTCTCAGGGAGCTATGGTGCATTTAGTGTTGTGCTACTCTACTGCGTATTGACGGATTTCACATCTTCTAAAAATATATTTGTCTGACATGCAGGTTCCGCGATATTTTCCTACATAATAAATCGGTGTTTAAAATTGTAATTAACAATTTCAACGGTACCTGGGTGGGGAATCTAACCTGGGTTGTGCCCAACTATTGAAAAATATCCTGCGAACACTTAACCTCTGGTCTTCCACTCTAAATCACTTGAAAGTAATCGTATTTTGTTCTCTTAAAATCTAAAACACACCAGTTCAATTACGTCATTGACACTTCTTTGCGTAACAATATAAAAGATGATATTTTTCGCTAGAATATTACAAAATAACGTTTTTTCTATGACGTCCGAACCATCGATCGTAATAGAAATACTTAGACGGGAAACCTTTTAACGCAGTAGGGACCACCGAGAAAAACTGTTCATTTGTTCAAAGCAACCATTCGAATTGGATATCTTCACGACATTTTTAAATGAACAATTCATCACCACAGCCTTTAAAAGCCCCTGCCGAACATAAGCATCCAGCATAGTTCACCTCACAGAAGCACAGATGCCACGCTTGCCAGGCGAATTGGCAATAACAGCTATTTTTATAATTTTGAGTTGTTAGAAATATGCCGCTGCCCGTCTTCTGTTTCACTTTCCTCTGGCGCTTCTTACGACACCCACGGGATGCCTTGGGGTAGCGGGTCCTCTAATTTAATTCCACCTCCACTTTGACTTTTTCATAGGATAAAGGTGACCAAACAAGCACACAGTTTGAATTTTCTCACCTGCAATTCCCATGGTATTGCGGTTGATCATGGGCGGCGGTAGTCACTTAACATCAGGTGAGCCGCATGCTGGTTTGCCCCCTCTTCTATAAAAAAAACAATCCACTTGATGGTAAGCGGCTACTGTAACCCATACACATCTACGTCTATCCTCGATTACGAATTAAAATGCAGATGCGTTGTCACCTCTGGGGATTAAGATGGAATGTCTCCTTTACAGTAAGAAGGGTCTCCGGTTCTTTACACTCGCGATATAAAACTCAGCAACATTAAGCTGCTATTTTACGCTGGTATTCTGTGAGAGCGTAGTCCTTCCCCGGTTAAGCCGACCCATTCGTGCTACAACTATATTGCGAATATAGCTGCAGCATGACCTCTGCCACGTATAATTTACTTTAGAAACTAAAGACTTAACTTACTTTAAAGGAATAATAACGATACTCTTTATTGGTATTCAGTAAGTAAACGCCACCAGTTCGTGACATTAACAGCTGTACTGAGTAACCTTTCAACAACCGCTGATATTAAGTAATATGAAATGTATCTTAATTGTATTCATTATAAAATAAAATTATCTGTTGTAATCACTTTTTCAATTATCATTACGTAATAATTTCTTTTATTTACGCAAACACTACACATTGAACGTAACTATTTTTATGGATTTTATCGCGTTTATTTTTACTTATTTTTAATACCCTACATTTCTGGTCAACGTGTCGAATATACAACTTTTTTAAAGTCAAAATAATAACAAGCCTTATTACGAAGTCCTTTTAAAAGCATCTATATATATCTTACATGGACTTGTTGCGCGATTCCTACTTGAGCTTTATATTATTTTTCGTTAGATTTAAAATTTCAACTAGAAATTTAAACAAAAGTGCTCTCTCTGTATTCGACCGAAATAAAAATAGAAAGCAGGAAAGGAAATACAATGTGTAGTAGGTACACAGAATTTTCCACACAATATTACTCTACTCACAAAAGATTCATGTGAAGTCGTACGGTAATGTTAGTATGTACTCCCTCGTATCGAATATACAACTTACAGCGTTTGTACAAATGATTTCGTGATACAATGCCATTCATATTATTTGTTTTATATATTATTAACAAAATTCTTCAGAATCTTGATGGCTTCACCCGTGCTTTGTTACGTGTCTGAAGTGACACGGGTCTTACAATCCACCTGATGGTAAACAAATTCTGCAGCCAACGTCACATGACACCTCTGAAGACTAAGGTGTAATGCGTCACAGCATTTATTTATATTGGATCTTTACACCTTTCAGACCGAAGCATAGCAGTGCATCTACTGGTACCTGCTCAAACAGACTCCTAGAAATAAACAGAGCCCTACAGTGTACTAGTGTTTACAGTAAAAAAAATCAATAAGATTTATTTCTCAGAAGTAAGTACCTATAATATTTTTATTTGCATAAAAAATATTATATTATTCTTTTGTTTGTTTTTGTTTGTTATGCAGATGATCAAGGTAATATGAATTTGAAGCAAATCAATCATCAAATCACTGCAATCAAATTATTTTCGTGGTTATAGAAACAAAAGTAAACGAGGGCCTCGTTACACTCACCAAATGTCGCTAGATGGCGCTGATTTTTTTTCTGATTTTTTTTTGTACACAATGTCATTTAATTGAAAAGTTAGTTTTAAAATTTTTGTCAGTTTCTAGAGTTTTATACCAATACACAAAACAATGCGTCAGTGGTTTGCATATAATATTTTTTTTATTTTTTTCTACTTTTATGAATATGCATCGTTAGGTTTATTCACTTTTAATCTAATTAATATAAAATATAACTAATATTACGGAAATAACAATTAAAACTTACTTTTTCCTAATAAATTTACTTCCCCGCTATGATACCCGTCAAATATTTTACCTCATTTCAAACTGGCGCCGCCTTAGTGGTAGAGAAATTCGATGCTCTCATTGAAAACAAATCAAAAGTTATATACACAAAATACAAAACATTTATTTTTCATAATTTTATTTATAAACTGTTAAATGTTGTACGAACACATTTTCTTCATTTGCAATATCAAAAAAATAAAAATTAAATTATAAATTAAAAAATTTCCACAATTTGGAAGCATTATTTTAGCGTTAAACGATTCATGATGAATTAATAAACCTTACTGAACAGAAATGTCAACACAGTTTTACATTCTCAACTCTTGAACAATATACAACATCCATCGAAACTTATCCTACAGATAAAAAACACCCAATACATTCCACTACACATACTGATATAAATTACAATTTATAAACCTTAGACTTGATAGGATTCAATAAATTCGAGATGCTTAGAAAATTATAAATCGTTTATAATATCCTCGAAAACGATTTCTAAAAATAATAAGGTTAAAAGGTTCATGCCCTCAATAAAATTTTAATAGCCTCATCATTTCTCTTTTTGTGGTAACCTTTCGATGGTAATTTCCCTAATTTTTTATGAGGCAATAAAGATTATTAAGGCAAGAATACCCATATTATTATTAATATTATTATTATTATTTACTTAACTTCAAGTATCCAGGACTCATTATTAAAATTAAAATAAAATAATCTAACAAAATATGATGAGACAAATATATTAAAACTATTAATTATTACTAAATGCTGTAATGCACATAAACAGCAGTCAAATTAGCTGCTGGGCACATGCAGTCTACAACAATGTTGCAGATAGGGACAGTTCACTCTGTCACCTATCATTTTAAGAACGCCATTGGGGCTGGGTCTTACCCTACGCACCAGCGATGCAGCTCTTTTACACAAACTTACGTAAGAACAATCTACATGTGCTTGAGCAAACTGATGCGCTGCAGCGTCGGGACAGCCCCATCAGCACCCGGAACGCGTTGTTATATTGGATCCGGAGAGCTCCATAAGCCCGTTTAGTGTAGTCCCTGCACAGGCTGCACGTGTAAAGAGATGTACAAAACGCTCTAAATAAAGTGAGTTTAACCTCCCTTGAACATCTCGCGAACCTACGTGCAATCATATTTGCACGAACCGACAGAGCCCTACGTTCCCTTTCTATGTCAGTAGTATCCTTGAGGTCGGACGTAAACATATGACCCAAATAATGGGTTTTTCAACAAGAACGTTGTTTTTCAATTGGGGCAACACCAACAACATGACGGTTTTGACATTTAGTTTTTGAACTTATTCGTAGTAGATGCTTTGGCAATTGCTACGATGAATTCGTCAAATCGCTCAAAAATCGCATTAAAATAATTAAAATCCACTATGAATATGGTGGTTCTGTTAAAGTTACGTTTCGTAAAATTCGTGATATTTTCGGACAACATAATCGTCCTTCGAGACCGCTATTAAGAATTTGGTCGCTAAATTTGAATCGACAGGCTCGGTATAAAAAGTGCCAACACCAACGCGTGTTCGACCGGGTCGTTCAACCGAAAACATCGCAGCCGTGAGCCACAGTGTTGAAGAAGATCCAAATTTGTCTATACCTCGACGTTCTCAACAATTGGGGTTATCCAAAACCACCACATGGCGAATTTTGCGTGAGGATTTGGCTTTGAAGCCTTACAAGGTTCAACTGGTGCAGAAATCGAAGCTGACCGACCACTCACATCGCCGTAGATTCGCTCAATTCATTCAGGAACAGCCCGCTGGTTTTTCTGAAAAAATCATTTTTTCAGACGAAGCCCATTTTCACTTGTCAGGGTACGTCAACAAGCAAAATTGCCGCATTTAGGCTTCTGAAAATCCTAAAGCGATTATTGAGAAGCCTTTGCATGCTCAACGTGTCACTGTATGGTGCGCTATGTGGTCTGGAGGCGTGGAAATGGGCCGTTTGAGGAGATGAGGCTGGAAATGCGGTAACGGTCAATGGATCACGCTATCGCGAGATGTTAACGAGATGATATCACAAACATGTGGTTTCAACAGGACGGTGCCACATGTCACACAGCCAACGAAACGATCATTTTATTGCAAACCAAATTTCCCGATCGCATAATTTCACGAAATTCAGCTGTTAAATGGCCAGCCAGATCATGTGATTTAACACCACTGGATTAGTTTTTGTGGGGCTATGTTAAGGACAGAGTCTATACGGAGCCAATCGAATTGATCGCGGCCTTAAAACTCAAAATCCGTGACGTGATTAACGAAATCGACCCGCCATTTTGCCAAAAAGTGATTAAAAACTTTTATGAAAGAATCGACATCTGTCAGCGTGGTCGTGGTGGACATTTGCCAGAAATCATTTTTCATTCATAATTGCTAAACTTTTCTTCGTAATACAATAAAAATTTGAATCATCTTCATCTTAAACTCTTTGTTTTATTTTGTTTTAGAAAACAAAGTTCTTGTTGAAAAACCCTTTATTTGAAAGAGTCAACCCCAGTTAATGGTGTGCCATTCAATTTAATAGGAGACGCATTACGCGTACGATCCCGTCCGGCCCCAAAGATCATATACTGACTTTTTTGTGCATTATATTTCAGCCCATGTTCGGCTGCGAATGTCTCACAAACACTAAGCAATATTCTTAATCCACATATTGATGCACTCAGCAGCACCATGTTATCAGCGTAACTCAAGTTATTTACACAAATTCCATCTATATGACATCCAACATGCATGCTGCTTAGCGCCTCAATAAGTCCATTTACATAGAGGTTAAAAAGACTAGGTGAGCTTAGCCCACCCTGTCTCACTCCGCACTCCAACCGCTATGGTTCAGACAAAACATTAGCCCATCTAACGCAATTGACCTGTCCCCCATACCAACATTTTAAAATCTGTATCAGTTGACCTGGTAATTTAATATCCTCCAATTTTTTCCACAGTATATTGTAGGAGACCAGATCAAATGCCCTCGACAGGTCAAGGAAATAAGCGTAGACAGGTGTTTCCTATCAATATAATATTTGACAGTGTGCTTAAGGCATCAGTGTGCTTATCGCACTTTCTGTGGACAGTCCGGTATGAAATCCGAACTGATTGTCGTGCAGTTTTAGATATTTATTGATCTGCGTATTAAGCACACTGTCCTATATCTTTACTATGATGGTTGCCAAGGATTAAGATATATTTGATTTCATTGTCTTTAAACTTTAAACTGATTTTTTCGGTTCTCTAATGTCACTATACGAAACACGACAGCGTTAAGCTGCTCCTGGTCGTGCCGATCCATTCGTGCTACAGCTACACCAGTAATATAACTGCAGCATAGCTCTACCATATCTAAAGTTTTTATATTGTTATGAATTATATATTACAATATGATGCTAATTTGAAATAAATCTGTAATGAGAACAAATATATATGCACAAAATGTCAAGTCCTTTCTTTGAATCGCCGTAATCGATGAATAATATAGATTAAAAGTAACAACGCTCGACTGCTGCAAAACATGACTAAGTAACAATAACATCGTGGCATCACTAATATAATAACTTTAACAAGTCAGTTTTAGAGATAAATATTAAGACTACCATGTCAAAAACGAAGTTTTACATTTCCTTAACATTAATATCAACTTATTACAAATATATAGATACCTACATTCAGTAATTCGAACTAAATCAACAAAAGTTCTGGAGCACTGAATAAAATAAAGGAGGTTCCGTCGCCGGCACAATTTTGCGTTAAAATGAAATTCCAAAATTAACGCTCATGTTGCCATATCAACAAAAATACTGTTAATTAGTTATTAAATTTTCATCCAGAAGATAGCATTTTTTTTTTTTGCTTTTTTTTGTTTTGACTTTGTTTCTGTGTTCGGGTGCCTCATATGTGTCAAAAATAAATATTTTTTTCTTTTTCCTTTCATATTATTTCGAAAAACGTCACACTGTCCGTGTTAATCGTAATTTTGTAACTGCACTTACATCTTTTTTGTAATAGAAATACACTGTTTGAAATTAAAAAACAAAACTCTTTTTTTATTTGTTATATCAAAAATTGAGTAATACAACCCTAATGTAAATGTAACAGAAATTTTATGGATAGAAAAAGGTTGTTTAACCAAACTTATACAAAAATTTATAGAAAGTTTCCATTTAATACAATATAGCTTCTCCCCTAGCTCGAACTCATGCAGAGATCCTCCTGGGTATGCTGAGTATCAAGTTAGTCAGCATTTCTTGCGGTAACCGGCCCCATCCTTGAATATCTTACATGATCTAAAGTACTGTCTGGGGCAGTGGCTGACGGTTCCAAACAGCTCGCTTAATAGCGATAAATGCGTGTTTCACTGGGCTTCAGCTACGCGAGCCTACAGGCCAGTCTGATGTGTCAGTGTGATGTCGTATTCTCAAAGAGCAGCGTGGACTCGTTAAGTTTGATGGGCGGGTGCATTATCATCGACCAGTATCAATGGGTGCCCATGGTTTATTCAGAATGGTCTGAAAATTACATCAATAGCGACTTTTTTATACCTATCTGTCGTCGTGGAGCCTTAATACGGGGTCAAATGTGTTCTAACTCCAATCATAATTCCAAATATTAAAAACATTAAAATTATAAAAGATTAGAAGTCTTACCAATGTCACAGCGGTGACACTCCCTGTACGTGAGAGCTTAAGCGCCGGTGACCTTGAGTCGAAGCGTGTAACGCTAGGGTTGATATCGAACCGAAATGGAATATTATAGACTTGTACCAAAGAAGATACATAGTAGGTATGTGTTATATATTATGTAAACTTATGTATTTGGGTAGTGAAAGATTCAATTTTAAATCAACTTTTATTAAATGAGGGATATTAAAACTTCCGACAAAACCAAATATGCACGACAGTTAATGGTAATCTTAAATAATTAACCAACACTTATTTCAGTACGCAATAATCAGTATTACCTACTATTCTTTAAAAATAATTTACTCTTATATATTTTTGAATATTTCGATTAATTTTTTAATTCTCATTATTATTTCTAACAATTGCAAAAATTCATAGCATGTATATTTTTTTCCAAAGGTATGCAGGTTTCCTGGGACATGGCGGCCAACAAATTGTTCCCTATGTGTTGAGGAGATGAGTCGTTTCTATTTCTAATGAAATAATCCATAAATACAACAATGAACAAATACAAGAACTCTTTATAGATATCTAAAATTTCTTGACTCCTAGTGGTATTTTTAATAGTGTATATTTTAGTTAATGTAATATAATAAAATTATTGGCGATATATTAGTTTTATCGTCATGGTATTTCCCCATAATTCTTGTTAAGATCACATCGACTTTCATTAAAATGAGTTCACATATTTTTAGGTATCATAAAACATTATTAAAAATTAAACTAACGAAACAAGGGCCCTTGTTTTGTGCAGTGGAATTTACTTTAATTCTAATCACTTAAAATCACTTTCAGCAATACATATACTATAATATAATTTATTTAATAACAACGTTAATATTTATCAATGCATATAAACCTAGCATACACGGCTATAAAAACAAATAACGTTACTTGGTAACATAAACTTAATACCTACATGAATAGAATAGTAATATGTACATTAACATATCAGTAATAATCATATATTAATTGAAATATTATATCACTTGACGAACACATTCATATTAACTAATGCTGACAAATATCGGTATTACTACTAGCCCTCGACCAGGGCAGTCGGCGACTGCCCGTTCCACGCCCCGCGCGCCTCTCAAGGCCCCGCAACATCCCTACACCCACACATAGCCGCAAGCGATTTTACGTGCACACATGCTTAAGTGTGGTTTCTTTTCGCGTAGTGTATATATTCTTTGCCAATGTTGAAACAGTTGAACAGTTAAAAAGTTTACTTTAGCTATTTTCATAGCATAATATTGTATGGTATTTTGCATTACAGCAATCTATGATTTAAAATATAAAGAGCAGCTCAGACAAAAATTTTAAGAAATTAATACATTAACTTTGTTTTCTTAATACGTTTATGAAAATGTAATGTACGTACACAAAAATAAAAGCAGTTTTACAAAAATAAGCAATATTCATTCTGAACATAGAGAACAGACACAAGCTATATTTAATAACATATTATATATAATAAAATTATGTTCCGGTTTCTGTATATGTTCCTGATGTTCAATTTTGTTGGGAGAAAAAAATTATTGCTTTAAAATAACAAAATTGCCCTTTAAAAATGCTAAAAAAATGGCTTGAATTTTGTACAAAAGTTTTGTATTTATACGCACAGCTCTACAGTCCTACAAGTCTAGGAGTTCCACTTGTAATCACCGAACTACACCTTCAGGTCACTCCATCAAGTCCGGTGGTAAGGTCTCATCATAACCTACAAAACGAACCCAAACTCGGCACACCTAGTTCTACCAGTCTAGGAGTTCCAGTTGCCATCACCGATTTACACCTTCAGGTCACTCCATCAAGTCCGGAGGTATGGACTCGTCATAACTAACAAAACGGAGCCCAAATTCGGCACACCTAGTTCTACTCGTTCAGAAATTCCAGCAGTAGTTACTGAATTACCCCTTCAGGTCACTCCATCAAGTCCGGTGGTAAGGTCTCATCATAACCTACAAAACGAACCCAAACTCGGCACACCTAGTTCTACCAGTCTAGCAGTTCCAGTTGCCATCACCGAATTACACCTTCAGGTCACTACATCAAGTCCGGAGGTATGGACTCGTCATAACTAACAAAACGGAGCCCAAATTCGGCACACCTAGTTCTACTCGTTCAGAAATTCCAGCAGTAGTTACTGAATTACCCCTTCAGGTCACTCCATCAAGTCTGGTGGTAAGGTCTCATCATAACTAACAAAACGAACCCAAACTCGGCACACCTAGTTCTACTAGTCTAGGAGTTCCACTTGTAATCACCGAATTACACCTTCAGGTCACTCCATCAAGTCCGGTGGTAAGGTCTCATCATAACCAACAAAACGAACCCAAACTCGGCACACCCAGTTCCACTAGTCTAGGAGTTCCTGTTGTAATCACCAAATTACACCTTCAGGTCACTCCATCAAGTCCGCAGGTAAGGTCTTATTATAACTGACAAAACCAGTTCAAAGTGCAGAGCTAACATCTCACTACCAGTAGAGGGCTTCCAGTGCCAAGCAGTCTTTGGAGCAGGTATTCATATTTCGTATCGAAGTATATTTCTGAGGTAGGTATAAGAAATGAAAAACAAATTCAATCTTTCAAATTATCAAAATAATTTCATTTGACTACGATTCCCACAGCCAACCGTGCGTACACTAGTGTGTGTGTGACTTTTGTCAATGTAGTAGTGCGATTCTATACCTATCAATTTTGTAAACGCGTCCTTAATAACATGGTGGTGGAGATATTCGTAAAAGGAAATTATAAAAATTAAAATAAAAATACATATTTTAGAAATTTACAAAAAAATGTCCCTATTTATTCCGTAAAAGATTGAAAATTGTTATAGAAAACCGGAAAGTTGTCTATTTATCATTATGTATAGTATTATTGCAATTAGCAACTAGATGGCGTTAGCGCTGAATTAAAAGAAGGTTTTGTTACCACCACAGGTTATATTTTTTTAAATATACTATTTCAATATTTGAGTAAGTGTGTGAGTATTTTGAGCGCTACGTACTTAATTTTTTTCCTTTATTTCAAAATTAGTCTTCAATAATATCCTTTAGGCCGAATTTCGGTCGTGGCGGGATATCTCAAAAGAGACTAGCCATTTATGCAGGACATTGAGATATTATGTATTAACATTCGCGTATAGTTAAATATTGTTTTATAATACGTACGCAAAGACCAAGAAAAGGCTTATATTATGCTTTAATGATGCAGAACAAGGTCACGAGTGCGGGCGCAAGCTTAGGTGCGTTTTCTATTCTCTCACGCTCATAGTTCGATAACGACACAAGCATAGAGAGATCGGATGCAAAACTAACGGCTTTACATGCTTACTGAAGCTCAGTGATGAAACACTGCTACAATTCTGACTCCGGGCTGCTACTGACAATTTCTTGATAGAAAACTCAACTGATTTTGGGCCCGATAACATCTATTTCCTAAAAGTCAAAAGTCTTTCCGTGCTTGAGTTTAGTTTTATTTTACATTTTTTGGCGGGATAACACATAATATAGATACTTAATTTCAATCATTTTGTTAGGGTAATTAGGTACTTAACTTTAGGTAGGTATTGGATTGTAGTTTTCATTTCAAATATTTTTAATATTAATGGCAATATGATTCCTCGTATCATAGCAATAATAATTGGTGATGGAGTTTGCTTATTTAGGGCACTATCTTATCTATTGTATGGGAACAAAGTGTTACAAATTGTGGATTATTGCCGTCAGTTAGTAATTTATTTTTAAATGCCAACGAAATACAAGCGTTTAATTTGCCGAATTCGTTTCTTGGTTCGTTTGTGGATCCGTCTTAGTAGACGTTTGTTTGTGGTTCCGTCTATTTGTTCGTTCGTTAGTTAATCTGAGTAACTACTAGATTAATGATTTGATCCAGATTCGTTTCTTTCTAGATCTTCTCGAGAGTTAAAAGTAAAAATTAATAATCACGAATCAACAGAAATTTTAATGATCTTCTAATAATCAAAATAAAAGCACTAATTCCACTCGAACGAATTCGCGGGCATAGTTCGTTAAAATATTTTTTTTCAAAAAATTCGTTTATATAATTATTTATTTTAGGCGTAGAGGAAATTCATCAAAATGATCATGATCAATTTATTATTACAGTAGAGTAGATTAGATTAGATTGATTTTTAAACAATATAGGCAAATGTTCAGCAGTTCAGTAAGTAGACTGTAATGACGATGTTGATTTATAATTACTTTTAAAGCCATTCATAACGCTTACAATTTATGAGGGAAAATTCTCTGTCTTGGGAAGAATCAGCAAAAACAACATCGAAATATTTCCCACAAAATAACACTTTACAACTTAACAAGATTATTTGATTATTCTTACAAAACTCATTTAAAAAACTGGTTGTAGGAGGAGGATTACTTCATTAGCAGGGGTTATTATCATTAAAATTTAATAATTTTCATTCACTTTTTTCTACAAAGGAACCTACTAAATATCAAAGATAACATTTCTACAATAACGTCGAACGCAGTTACCTGGAAAATTCATCGAAATTTCTAAAGTAAAAATCCTTAGTTCGATATTATGTGTTTATCGGCATAGCAATATTTCAACAATAATTTTTGTATCAAGTCCGATATGAGTAATTAAATATTAAGTTCCCTGTGAAATTTTATCCATAATTCATGGCATAGTTCGTGACACCTATTACGCAGTCTTTTTTACTTTAATGGGACTTTTCACACAGTTTGTCATATATTAAGATAGCTTTCATATTTTCAGACCTGACTATCAAAATGTTTGTAACAATACGGGTTTCATAGCTCACGTGAGTAAATGAACAGGCTCTTGCAAAAAAGTGCTATGAATATCAAAGAAAGCCACATTTAAACACTGGTTTGTTTTGATTAAAACTACTTTTACGGATTATATCGCGTTTATTTTACTATTATTTTTTTCTTTTTTACTATTATTTTTAATTCCCGAAGTTTCGAGCGCTTTCCAGCACCCATGGTCACGGGAGACTGGGTGCTGGAAAGCGCCCGAAACGTCGGGAATTAAAAATAATAGTAAAAAAGAAAAAAAAATAGTAAAATAAACGCGATAAAATCCGTAAAAGTAGTTTTAATCAATGTGTAGTTTTCGCGTAAATATAAGAAATCATTACTGGTTTGTTTTTATTTAAACTATGAGTAAAACTGCAGTGATGGAACATATGAATTCCATTCCGTGGTAATGATGTCGAAAAAATTAGCGTGTAAGTGGCTTTTAATGAGTTATCTGAGAAGATAGTAGAGTTATCAACAAAAACACTGAGCAATTCATACTGATTGAGACGCAAAATAAGAAAATAGACGTTCTAAAACAGCTGATCGAAAGTATTATTCACTTGATTATTGAACTTTGTCGTAGGTTTTTATCTTTTTTTAAATAAAGTAATATAAAAAATAACAATAAGAGAAATACCTTTCTACTATGATAGATTGAAATAACAAATCAACTTAGTTTATAGAGTTTGATCAAAGAAAACCTCTGATATGGGTCCTAAAAATCAGTTTTAAATAAATATTAATGAAAATAAATATTTCATCGTCATAATTATCGTTACAGCCCTTCACAAGTCCACTGCTGAACATAGGCCTCCCCCAAGAATGCCACAAAGCACGCTCCTGAGCATCATCGGAGCTCATCTGTGAAACCTATTTTATATAACTAAATGCATAAATTACCAAACAGGTTCAAGTTTTTCATAGTCAATACTATTCAGCATTCCGGATGCAAGCACCTCCATAGCTTTATATTTCGACGGCTTTACTGCAATAATAAATTTGTGCTACCAACCACGGGTAGCATCTATGTTTATGTTCGGTTTCCTGATATCAGTATTGATATCATCGGTACTGGACTATACATATAGCTGAAGATCATACAAATACTCAAAAATATATTAGAGGTAATATACAGCGTTGCGGCATACCAGCTTCAATGTAACGCAGCAGCAGACTTTAGTATGGTAGAGGCATGCTGCAGCTCATTGTGGTTGCAGCACGAATGCGTCGGCTCGACGGGGTTAGACCACGCCCTCACAACGTAAAATAGCAGTTTAATGCTGCTGTGTTTCATATGGTGGGTGTAGAGAACCGGAGACCCTTTTTTACTGGAAACTAGGCATTCCATCTCAATCCTCAGGGCTGGCATCGTATCTGCATTTTGATTTTTAATTGAAGATAAATGTGGATGTCTATGGCCTACAGCATCCACTTACCATTACGTGGACTGTGTGCTCGTTTGTCACCCTTATTCTATTTAAAAAAACACAGCTTCCCTAAACTAAGCAACTGCTGACGACTCCAACAATAGGATGACCAACATTCTTAAGCTGGATATGAGAATCTGAGATAAAGAAAAATGCATAGGAGGATATCGTATCATGTCCTGGTCGACTATGTTAAAAGCATTTACAAGTCAACTAGCGCCACCACTGTAACTTTTTGTTTACCCTTTAATATTTATATAGTAAACACTTGCTTAAAACAGTATCTTTTTGCAGTAAAGTTATACGAGAAAATATTAATTTAAATATAAAAAAAGAACTAATCATGCATGAAAACACTTGAAAAATTGCATATTCAAGTAAAGTGGGCGTCCAATCCGGATTTGACAAGGATATCCCTAATGCTTCATCGTTACTGTCAGATACTATTACTATTAACTAAGTAAGGACGAGTTACCTTTTTTGTAGGAGGGGGTGCAAACGAGCATACGGCTCACCCGATGTAAGTGACTACTGAATTGTAGGTGCGATGTCGGCCTTTTAGAAAGAAGTAAGTTTTTTTATGGTAAGTCGTGTCGGTTCGGAAAAATCGCCGGTGGTAAATTATAAACTATGGGACAGGGCACCAAGAATGTACTATTAAATAAATATCACAATTATAATGATGATAAGTACCTCACTAATAACTAGAATTTTTATTTATTATTAACTAATTCATTGGTTTAGTTGCCGAAACCGCCGATCATGAAGTCCCGGGTTTGAATCTCAGGTCGGGTCAAAATTAGACATTGAGGTTTTCTTCATGAAAACTTCAGTAGCAGACCGGAGTCAAGAAAAGGCGGTGTTTTATTTGTATGTGTAGGAGCTATTTGATATATTAAGATTAATGAGTAATGAACAATCCTAAAAAGCAAGACACCCAGATTCTTCGTGCATCGACTTTTTGGAGTTAAAATAAGAAATATAATTTACCGATTTTTAACACATTGCATTGAAAGTACCAACTGTTACAAATGTGTCTTGTAATGTTTCACTATCACTAATCCCGTATAATAAACTCATACCGTGCTAAGGTACCTATAACGCATCTATGTAAATTAAATTAATTAACTGATTATCACACTAAAATAAAAACTATGATATTCAGCAAATAACGGGAAGGACTAATATTAAAACTAGGGCCGAAGCAGATGCAAAGGTAAAACCTTTTGCTAGCATCATAAACGAAGCGCAGTAAAAGTCTAAAGTCATAACTATCTTTATTTCAACAAAAGATTCAATCTAATGGTGTGACATTGTGCAGATGTAAATTAAACAGCTCATCTAATCAATTCAAATTAAACAGCTCATCCAATCAATTCAAATTAATCAGCTCATCTTATCAATTCAAATTAATTAGCTCATCCTATCAATTCACTAACTTATTGGAGCTCCACTCGTATAGTAAAAGAAAAAATATTCAAATTCAGGTTTTCATTGCTTACAAACCTTGTCTGCGTTAAGCTACAAATATTGCCGAAAAAATTATGTAAACTAGCCTACGGGTTACGGAGGAGACAGATTTCAGTGAATCGTTTTCTTGCGCCGTGGGAGCTTCGTTCCAACTACTCAAAATCGAATAATTTAATTTTTTCAATTTTACCACGCTGTAAATTTTAAAACAGCCTGTATATATAGTATACAATGATGAATAATTCCATTAATCATTATACCCAATAAAAAGTTGCAAACGGTTTAAGTTATAATAATTTCAAAATTATTATGACATAGGCTATTACGATATATTAGTAAACCAGCCAATAATTATTTAATTACATAACATAAACACCCACGCCTGTTACACAGAGGGGTAGACAGAAACTACGTTGGGCAAAGTCATGACACCGCTCTCGCCTCATTATATCCACAAAACTTTTCATACATGCATAGGTCTCTCCTAATTGTTGTAATATTCTCTCTTAATCTAGCCCATCGTCAATGTATCATATTATATATCAATTTAGTCGATAAACTTTCATCTCGAGCGTCACTTTCCAACTCTGCCGCTCACTTCTGCACATAGATTTGCTTTGTCACTCTTTTCTCGTAAATTTTCTACATGACCAAGCCACCGAATAGTAACTATCTTAATCCTGGTCACAATACCATCATGCAGACCACTTTTCTCTTATCACACAATTTCTTACCCTTTCATATCATATTACACACATAGGTACACACACAGACATATATATATATATATATATATATATATATATATATATATATATATATATATAAGGTCATTTAGAAAGAATGAATGAGGAAAGAGTGACAAAGCAAATTTATATGGCAGATGTGAACAGCAAAGTCGGGAAGGGACGCGCTAGACGAAAGTTTATCGACCAAATTTGCGATATTTTGAAAATGGACATACCCTTAACCGACGAGCGTTTATTTGTATATATATATGGATATAAAGGAGACGAGGAAGGTATGTCAGGATCGTGCCAAATGGAAGTCCGTAGTCTCTGCCTACTCCTTTGGGTGGCAGGCGTGAGTGTTTATGATATGATGATATATATAGATTTCTTTACTTCTTAATTTACAGTATAGGCAATACTCCTCTGCAATGCCGTGCCCGTTGATAATATTATGTTATTTGCATATCTGTACGTAATATTAATTTTTAGATATTTATACATTAGGTTTTCCTGGAACCTCTTACGATTGGAGGTTGGAAATAACATTAATGTTTCTACAATTCAATATTGACTGTTATTATTTCGAGAAGTTACTGTTTACGACTTTTCGCTTAGAGTACTTACCAATTGTATATGCCATGCTACATTTATCACATCGTTACATTAAAATCTAAAGTAGCAGCAATAATGATTATAGAGCAGTATAACTGAAGTAGAAACCTTTTTTATCGCAAACTAATCAACGAAGCGCTATAAACTTAGAAGATACTGATGTATCTGATTTAATTCCAAAAATGATCCTTTTGAGGTCACTATTTGAAGTTGTATACATATACTCGTATAGCTACTTTTTGTAAAATTGATCTGTAAGCTACTTTGTATGATTTTTTAATTTTCTCTAGCACTTGAATTGTTTTGGGTGAAATCTGCGTCTTTTGGTAGGCTTCTAGGCAAGAGTAAACAGGCTTTTGTTACGCTAAAATAAAGCGAGTCCACCATCCAGGGTTTTATCACCACCACGACTGGGATTGTAGTCAAGGGCTGGCTAAAAACAAGAAACACATATGGAAGGAAGCTCGTACTTATGCAATGAGACGTTTTTATTTTTATAAAACTGTAAAACTATCTGCTACTGTATGTACTGCTATTTTATCCATATAACGACCATGACAACTTTTTTAAATGTTTTTAAGCGAAAAATAAAAAAACTGTTTTAGTCAACTGACCAATCGCCAATTCAATGACCTCGTAATAACTGTAGCTTAAGATTTACGACCACATGTATTAGTGAAACGATGTTCTAGATAAGGGCCCAAGAATCAATAATACGCAGAATAAAAAAACGTAGAGTTTAAAAAATCTGCTGTATGAGTTTCTATACCATGCTATTTTAACTCTGAAAAGAGACACGTAGGACACTCAATAAGTTTAGGGATATACAAAAAGTATTCTAGATACTATTAATATTTATTTTAAATCTTTTCAAAATGTTCTCCATCATGCTGTATACAAAGTTCCATTCTCTTAAACCAACTCTGAAAACGCTTTTGCCAGTCTTGATCTGACAGGTCGGAAATCTCTTCTTTGTAGGCAGCTACGGCTTCTTCGACGTTTGAAAACACTTGCCTTTTATTTTTTATTTGACTCTTGGGAACAAAAAGAAATCTCAAGGAGCTAAGTCAGGGCTCTAGGGTGGGTGACTTAGAGTTTCAACACCAGATTCCTCCTCAATAAATGCTTTTGTTCTAAGGAAGGCGTTATCGTGATGCAGCATGATTCCCCGAAGCCCGGTCTTTGGTCTTCTCTCAGGCACAGCACGAAAAGCTTTAGGTAATGCAACTGTTGTATACCATTCAAAGTTGACTGACCTACAATTTTCCAGCATTGACGTTGACAAATGTTGGGTCCGCGAAAAAAAAACTAGCCACCAATTTTGCCGACGTGGCAAGGTCGTTGAGTTTTGTCGGTAACTGTCCTGAGTAGACCCATACCGATGATTGCCTTTTATTTTTCGGATCATCTTGATAGATTCATGTCTCGTCGGTATCACTAAGCTTGTGTTTGTTCCTAGTATTTACAGAGTGTATTTGACCTTTTTTTTAAAAAAGTACCTTTGTTTTTGTGAAAAAACTTTATATTTTCGTAGATATATACTGAGAGGCCATAGTTAATTAATTTATTTATTTAAACTTTTCTCTTAGATACTCTCTTGTTTTAAGGTTGTCCTCCTCTGCAAAACACAAAAAGTTTCTAAATCAGCCGCATTTCCCCATAGCAAAATCCCATATGACATTATGCTATGGAAATAACTAAAATAAACTAATCTGGCTGTCTCGACACTAATGAGATCTATCTTTTTTACATCATAAGCTGCAGAGCTTAGTCTGCTTGCTAGTTTAGATATATGGGGGCCGCACTGAAGCTTAGCGTTGAGAGTGATGCCAAGAAAAACAGAGGATTCAACAGGACTCAGTTCTTCACAATTTAAAAACACATTGGTACTGGGATTCTTTACATTTGTTGTTATAAATTTAATACATTTAGTTTTATTTCCGTTTAAATGTAGATTGACGTTAAACTAATACGCTATTTTTGACATAGCATTATTCACTTAGTCACATTTAAATGATCGACGTTTAAGTTTAAAAATCAAGGAAGTATCAACAGCAAATATATCTATATATCCTTTGATTATATAATATCGTGATTATCCCTACAAGAGAAGGTAAGTCAATCAAGGTAATCATTATAAATACCTTATGATTGTCATAACAAAGCCTTTTGAGTTTACTAATTTTTTCCGTCAAACTTTCCAAAACAATGCCTAAAACAACTGACGGCTCCGTGCCACAGTAAGCTTTGAGTTACAGCGCTAAGGGCCGCGAGTTCGAATCCCGTGCGGGACAATTATTTGTGGGCCTACAAATAATTTTTCCAGGTCTGGATGTTTGTCCTTGTAAAATTTATGTATATAAACTACCCCCAAGATACAAAAGATAAATCCTAGTGTCGAGGTAACGTTTACAAAAAAGACGAAGACGAGGTCACGATTTTATTTATTTTTTATTACTTAAAATTTTATGAAATTATGATAAAATAAATAAATAATTTTCGGAAACCTAATAGCAAGTGATTCATTTATTAATCATTCAAATGTTATTGATAAAATAAATTCATGAATCATTAAAATCAAATAGATTAAATAAAAATGGCGATAAAATCAAAGTAGCTTTTGCAGGTACTGCTTTCATATCCTATGCGGGTAAAAAGCCACTATAATTATACGAGTCATTTCGAGAGACAGGTAAAGAAGGGAATACAACTTCAAAAGTTTACTTTCACGCAGTTCATTTCTAATAAGGGTCATTTCAAATGATACCTCAAAACTTTTATGGATTGTTTTATGTGTTGGTTAATATTTAGGAAAGAAATACTTGAAATTTTTACGTGGAAGAGCCATGCTGCTGCAATATTATAATTGTAGCCCGAATGGGTCAGCTCCACCGGGCAAGGACCACGGTCTCACATGATACTAGCGTAAAATAGCAGCTCATTATTGTTGTGTTTCGTATGGTGAGTGTAGAGAACCGGAGACCGTTTTCACTGGAAACGAGACATTCCATCTTAGTCCTCATGGGCGATAACGCATCTGCATTTTTGGTTCATATTCTATACTAATATAATAGAGTGGAAGAGTTGTTTTTTTTTTTTGTTTAAACCGCTAAAACTACCAGTACGTTTTGAAAAATTCTTTTGATATACGCTAGCCAGGCTCATAAGGAATAGTATAGGATCTATAACATTAGGTTACATCTCTTTGCTTGCCTTAAATGTTGGTTTTTGTTAAGAAAGTCGAAGAAAAGGCGCTCCCGAACTGCATCATCCACATACTCTGGCACAATAGTCAGGGCCGATCCTCTTTATAATGCCGTTCACAGATCGTTCTCGGTCCGATCTCGGTCTGATAAAAATGGCCTGATTTTCTGTCCAAATAAAAAATGTGGTTCTTTAGTAGGAATGTCTGTAACACAAAATGCATGCAGTCCGGTTTGCCTCAAATAAAAAGATTCCTGAATGGGCGTCTTTGGAAGGCACTGTATTTGTTGAAGGTCGAAGCAGATTGTCAAAGAATTTTCTGGGTTTGTTTTAACAAGTTCAAAAAATCTTTTAGCTCTTATTTGTGAACACGAATCTGTACTTTTAGTGATTGAAGTTCTTGGGGATCTTTTTCGATTTTTTTGTTTATTTTTCAACACTTTACACGTGCTGCAGACATCGCATGATGGAGAAGAGAACCCAATATTAAAATCATTTTCAAAAACTCGTCGAAACACTGTTTCGGGCACTTTAAGATCATCATCAACGCCGGTGTTGTACAATCCCCACAGTTTTCTTATGTTCAACTCGTAAGAAAGATAAGCACGCCTCGATTTTTTTCTATTATAATGTGATTCTTTAGCTGGCAATGCATCCAGAAACTTTTTTCACACTCTCTTTTTTTCTCTAAACTTTGAGCGCTTTTGCGATCACCGCCTCTGTTGTCATGGGACGTTCCCTTCATATATTTTATTAGCAATGGTATTCACTCTATGCTTCCCAAGACCTAAGGCAGCTAAGAAAAACTTCACACTTTAACAATACGTTTTGAATCTCTAAAAAAAAAGGAAAGTCACAAAGTATTTATTTCTCTGAGGTTTCAAAGATGTGGCCCTCGACCGTTCCCTCACGATTGGACATGGTGATATAAATCGTACTAGGTATTTTGCTAGCTTTCTCGTACAACAACTTGTGGTTATATACAATTTCGTTAATTGTTAAAGTTTGGCATTTAAATTTCCCCTTTTTTATGATCGCACACTGATTCAAAGTTCAGAGCAAGAGGGTCATTATCTACGTACTTAAAACAAAATGAATCAGGTTTGGAAAACATAACCTAAAATTTACAGTAATGTAGGTAATCAAATTTAAAATAGCACTTACTTTGTATTCCTACTCTCTGAAGCAGCCCGTTCCTTTTTTTGTATTATTTTTGTCTGGATTTGATTTAAAACCGAAACAAAGCGAAATTTTATCTAACTTTAAACAGGACAAGTCCGTTTTTGAATACAAAAGCAAATTTGGAAGTTGTTTTTCTATGAGAAAAAGCTGAAATTGATTGAAAATATTTCGGCAATGCAAAGATCTTTACTTTCCAAGGTATAAAGTACAATAAAAAAATACTGATTGTGTGGACAAGTCCGCATTTGTTCGCCAGCTCTTCAAATATTATTAAGTAAAAATATATGTATGTATTCGTCTATCCGTAACAGTCAAGTTTCGGTCGAATCACATTCAAGTTTCGGTCGAATCCAATTTCGAAACATGTGAGTATGTACGGCCGCACTGCGCGTTTCCGGTATAAACGGGTCTCCCATTGGCCGGATCACGCAAAGCGTTGTGTAGTCAGTTTTCACTGCCAGTGTATATTGCTTCGTGCGGCCGTGTGTACATAATTAAGTTTTAATAATTCGTTTTGGAATAGAACACTTTAAAGCTAATCAACAGATAAAGATACGATTTAAGTTACGATTCAACTAACCGGTATCGTAGGTAAAAAAAATTCCCAAAAGTTCTGGCAACATTATTTGTACATTTGATATTTGCATGAGTCAACTTAGTCTCAGAGATAAAATACCAGACTTTAATTAATCTTCTAATCTAAAAATTTTAAATGGAAACTAATTAAATGTAGGAAAGTCTAACATCCATTCTCGAAATACTACGTGAGTCCATAGGATGAAAGTGCCTCTGTCTGTGTTATTAAACTATAAAGTATAAATAAATATACTCCAAAAAATGTCTTCCGCAGAATAATAAAAGCTACACTTTTGTGAAGTTTCTAAATCCCAAACTCTGCTCTACTTTTAAACTAAACTATTAACCAGACTGTTAACCCGGCAAGATTGGAGGGGGAGGGGATTTCTTCATGACCTTGCACATTCTGCATGAAGTGCAGTTTAGTGTGACACGTTTATATGCTGTCGCAGTTCTCAATAGCTGGAACTAATACCCACCTCTGCTTTTAGCACATCGCAACTCAGTCAGCCGCCGAGTTGTAAACGTAAAACGTACGTACCGTTCAAGTACGGTAAATGACCACGACCTTGCACTTTTATGCCACTTTTTAATAAAAAAATAAAATTGAAATAATTTATTTCAGACAAAAGTCTATAAAGTTAAGACACGGAAATAAAGAGAGAAAAAAACTAAATACTTCACCTACCCCGGCAACAGTAGACTCATTGATATCGCAACACATGGAGTTCAGTGAACATACTGAGCAGAACAGTGTCGATTTTCTTACCTATCATCCTTAGGCCGCTGTTGAGACTCCCCCGTACTCCTCGCAACACCAACGCAACTTTTTTTACGCATAATTGCACAGAAGTCATCTAAGCTAGCGTCAGCAAACATCCCGGATGCACTGCAATATCGATGAGGTCGAAACAGAGCCCTGAACATATTATTATACTGGAAGCGTAAGGCATTGTAAGTTTTGTGTAAAGTTTGTCCATAGGCCGCTCGTGTAGAGTGTCTGACAGAATACCTTGAACATCGTTATTTTAACAGGAGCAGCACATCGAGCGCTCCTGTGTAAACATATACCTAACCGTGCACCAACAATGCCCAACACTACTAATGTTGTATAGCAAGTATACAGTTACAATGTGAACAAGATACAAACTTCAACTGTGCAACACGACTTAGAGGTACAACATTAAATAATATAGGTGGTAGAACAATATTGCTTTTATTGTTACATATAAATAACATGTATTCACTTTTACTTTTTTAAGTCAGCCCGCTCTGCCTTACAGCATTCTATGAAGAATACTCATCCGAGTAGACATTTCCCCACGTTACTATATGAAGCTGCTAACTATACCAATAGGCGAGGATATTGACAAAGTGGGCTGGGACACTTGACTCTTTCAGTTGACAACCTCTGTCTGAAACCACAACGTGTATCGTGTCATTTTCAAAATAATCAAGTTTTTTTTTAGGTAATACACATCAATAGCTTTTGCAATGATGTTAGCTAAAGAAATCGGTTTATAGTTACGTTTATCAGAGATATCAGCCGTGACATTTTGACTATTGGCACTACCACAGCTATTATAAAGTTAGATGGTGAATATGAATGTCGTATGCAAAAAATGTAAAGCATAGCTAAATTCCTGTACTCCCCCATGCTGCAAGTGCTCGACACTGAGTCCGTGATAACGTGGCGACTTCCCTCTATTCATAATTTTAATAATGTCAGCCACATCTTTACTTAAAAAATAAACAGGCCCTTCTACTGGAGAACTTTCAGCATCATACACCGACAGCAAGGAAAGTCACCTGAAGATGATCCTTAAATTAATTAACAATTACCTATATTATTTTAAATGCTTAGTGCCCTTCCAGAACTGATTAAATTGTTTAGCAGAATGTTGTATAGCAAGTATATCCATTAACTACTTACTAATTTTATTAAACAAATACTAAATTATTGGTTTACTACCTCAATACCTTTATACTTATGTGTGTGTGTGTGTGTGTGTGTGTGTGTGTGTGTGTGTGTGTATGTGTATGTGTATGTGTGTGTGTATGTATATAATGTATTATAAATATTGACTCAAACATACTAAATATCTCCCACATCCGTGTGACGTCACAAACATTGATCTCCATTATTATATATTATCATCACATCTGTATCTGCATCTGTAAACATATACTACTAAAAATAAAACAATCCAAAAATTTAAAAATAAATGTTATGATATATAATATTTCTTGTTAAATTTTTACTCCTTTTTCACGTAGTAGATCCATACTGCAGCTATAATACGGTTGTAGCACAACCAACAGTAGGGAACCATTACAGAATGCCAGCGTAAATAGCAGCTAATGCTCTGTATTCCGAATAAGTGTAGGACCAGACCCAAACCACAGTCCTCAGTTGGTGATTCTCAACAGCTCACAGCATCTACTTACTATCAGATGGACTGGGTGCTCGTTTGTCTATAACAGAAAGTAGCCCTTCTAAGTCAGTGCCTGAATATGAGTCCACTGGATGGTAATGGATGGAAAATAGTAAAATGCACTGACATAGCATAACAAAAGCCAATTTTCTCTTGCCTTGAAAACACCCACATTATTATCTGATGGAAAGCCAGATGATATTCCACTGCTTTGCTGTACTCATGACGAATGGGAAGCAAACCGTTTAGTTTGAATACGTGCTAAGTAAACGTCGAAGAAGTGGAGATTGTCCGAGCGTCTGTTTATTTATTTACTTAATAACGTTATTGTATTAACTATAAAGGTTACAAAAGCAGACTTAATACCAGTTAGCATTCTCTGCCAGTCAACCCACGGCGTGGTGAGAAATCAGTGGCAGGCGATTTAAATAACTGAATAGAATAAATTTAAATAGATATATTACGTATTAAAATAAGACTTGTAAATTACATAAATACGGATTAATACAAACAAATACAAAATGCATATAGTGTATAACAATTATCATCAATACAACGTATACATAAATACATACATAATATATTTGGATAAAGGTAGCAGTACGAAATTAACATTATACTGACGATGTTTTTTTGAAAGATGTTCCCGAACCAATCTTTTGAAGGCTATCTTAGGTATATAGTGCTTTCCTGATACGAGGGTGGATTGAAAAGTACTCGGCCTAACCAAGAAAATAAACACATACTAAATCAGTTATATTTTTATTTTTCTACATAATCACCATCAAGTTCAATGCACTTTTGCCACCTCCCCTTCCAAGCATTTAGACCGTTGAAAAAAAATGATTCTTCCTTAGAGTCAAAATATGCGTCTACAGCTGCTTTGACCTCGTCGTTTGTTGAAAATCTTTGACCTCCCAAGTGCTTTTTTAGGTTAGGGAACAGAAAGAAGTCTGATGGTGCCAGATCAGGTGAATACGGCGGATGCGGTAACAGTTCAAAACCACAGTTGTGAATTTCAGCCATTGACTGTACTGACGTGTGAACACGGGCGTTATCTTGATGAAACAGGACTTTTCTTCTGAGCATTCCTCGACGTTTTTCTTTTATTTCCTCTCGTAAACTACGTAGTAAGGTGCGGTAGTAATCAGAGTTTATAGTCTGATCCCTTTCAAGATAATCAATCATAATCACACCTTTCGAGTCCCAGAATACTCAAGCCATCACCTTATTTGCCGACAAAATCGACTTAGCCTTTTTAGGGGGTGGTGAACCAGGTCTTCTCCACTGTTTTGATTGTTGTTTTATTTCCGGTGTACAGTAATGAACCCATGTTTCGTCCATAGTAACAAAACGATTCAAAACAATCATCTGCATCGGCTTCAAATAACTCCAAACAGTCGCGTGAAATAGTCAATCGCGTCCTTTTTTGTTCAACTGAAAGCAGTCGCGGAACCCACCTCGTAGACACCTTGTGGAAACCCAACTCGTTGACAATGATGTTTTGAGTTCATTCATAAGAGATGCCTATAATCTCGGCTATCTCTCTAATTTTTAATCTGCGGTCTCCCATTATTAAATCAAGTACTTTTTTAATATTTTCGTCAGTAGTTGACGTCGAAGGCCTTCCAGAGCGGGGTTCATCTTTCACACTCTCTCTACCACGCTTAAATTCTGCTATCCATTTTTTGACGGATGAATATGACAGAGCACAATCGCCTAATGTACTGACCATGTCATCATGGATGGCTTTTGATGATAGCCCCTTCTTATGGAGGTACTTAATGACGGCACGCTGCTCGATTTGCTCCATTCGCGGAAATTATGTTCGATTACTTTGTTAATAAATTTATAAAATCACAACTAATTATCGCACACGTTTCGAACTTCACACAATGAACTAGTCTGAACTGAACTAAATAATGTGGGTAGACTTGATTTTTAGAATTGAATGGATCTGTGTTAGGCCGAGTACTTTTCAATCCACCTAGGTACCATCAGGTAAGGAGTTTCACAGTGGTTTCACCTGAATAGTAAAAAAATCGCCGATAAAGCAAATCAAATAGAGTAGACTGAAATCTTCACATTCACAATATCATTAAAAGTGGAGGAGAATATCGATAATATTCTGTAAGTGCGCCTTTCTCGTACAGTTGAGCCATTTAAGGCGAATACGTAATTGAGGGCAATGGTCATATTTTCATACGTCAAGCTCATTGTGAAGATTTTATATAATGTCTATGTAGGGTGTAGGGGTAAAAGGAGAGGGAGGAATTAAGTAATGTAATATTTGTGTACACTACGAATTCATTTAGTTACTTTTAAGAAATCTAAAGGTATTAGAAAGTACTCTGTAGCAAATCTTCCATTTCTATTCTGCTAATTCTAATTTTAAATTTACAATTACCCAAAAAAAAAATGCAAAACGGCAAAGGTAATTAACAGAAGATAATGAAATGAAAAGTACTAAAATTGCCTTAGTATGTGATTTTTATTTCTAGACCTGTCGTCGTGAGAACTCTAATTAAAGGCAACGAGGACAAAAGTAGTGACTGAAGCAGGCCGTTTTTCAATTTGCGTTTGAATATACGTCGGGAACCGTGTCGCCGGCAAAAGGTACTCTGTGATTTATGTAGTTGAAAGCGAACAACTATACCGTGTTACTATTTTATAAAGTTTTAACAACGTACTAAATCTTTAATATATCTAAAAAATGTATAGTACTAAATAAAGTTTTTTTTTTAACTAATTAAGCCAGTGCTCAACTATTATCCTACTTAGTGGTAAGTGGTGATATAAAACGCACTTAGTTCAAAGATAACCTGTTCAGTCTTGTCTTAAAGTTACTCACATTGCAATCGAATGGAAAGACAGACGCTGGCGAGGTGTTCCGCTCCTTTGCTGTACGCATGACGAACGAAGAAGCGAACCGTTTAGTTCAATTTTCTAGACCTTTCATTTAAAAATTGACATTTAAAAAAACTTAATTTTAGCACTTAAATTTAACTTTTTTAAAGTATAAAACATATTATGAGAGGGTTTCCTTTTTTGTTCCTTTATTTTTATAAAAATATGTTATTTATACGATAGTCGATTATAAATAATATATAACTTACTCACTTACTACAGCTTATTCAAGCCCAGGGGTGGGCCTTCTCTGCAGATTATCACAATGCACGGTCATCGACATACATCGACTAAATAATACATTTATTGAAAGCAATGTTTTGCCCAACAACCACTGGGTCGGAAAGTAATCCTGTCCTGGGAAGAAACAACAAGAAACCCAGCGGGATTTTAGAGAATTCTAAGTTATAAATTCTAGTCGGTTCCATAGTTGGAAAATTAAAATAAAAGACAATCGGCGAGTTTTATATTTGCTTAACATCAAATGTTTATGTACTTGTTGCATTGTGAACTACGATGTATTTATTTTCTCAGATTTTTGTATTGATATGAAAGAAATGGAATTTGTAAGTGCGTAGGAGTAGGATCATACGCCGTTATAATTAGCAAATAAATTACTGTAGACCACTAATAACTATATTTATTAACACGCAAGTACAAGTTAGACAAGATTACAAAATAGTACATTTTTTAATCTTGTCTAACTTGTACATACATTGCATTGGAAACACTGCTTATATAGGTGAAAATAATTAATAATAATTAAAATCGCAATATGTTGTTTATCTTAAACTACACACTGATTGGTCGTATTCACAGCGAACACAATACATGCGCAGGCGGCCATTGAACTCCGCCCATGCCACCGTCGATGGGAACAATAGGTACACAGGCGGCCATCGAACTTTGCTGGCGCTACGACCAATGGGAACGCATGCGCCCTAATGAGCGGGCGTTGCTTAGCGACGACGTAGGATATCGTCCGATGTATGACGTACTGGTGGCGTGATCTTTAGATCCGTTCTAGATAGTAATTTACTCGCCACAAATTCATTGACAGACTTTAATATTCGAGTCCAATTACAATGTCTTTGAGAGTGAAAAGACTTTTGTTTACCTAAATCTGGGCGCTTTGCCATCTTTGCCTACATTACTACATATTATATGGCATTATTACTTACAGTAGTCGATCCAGTGATCGATGATGATGATTTACTAGCTTTTTTTAAACTATTATAAGCCAATGCATATATTAGTTTAAAAAAAAGCTTATATTCAATTTATTTTTGTTACAATTAAGAATGAATTTATTTGCATGGAGTTGCCTGGGCAGACTATTGCCGAAGCTTTTGCGAGATACGAGAGAGACCTACTTGAGCTCAGTTTTTAATACGACTTTACAAGCTTCGCGTGCGTTTGTCTATTTAACGGAAACTTTTAATGTTATTTTCATAACTTTTAATGTTATTTAGTTCACGAGACAGAGCTCCTTAGTATATAACTAGACAAATATTTTGTTAGAGATTGGTAATATACGTTATTTTATATTATTTTTATTTTTTTTACCAACTTGCAGACCGTCAATTAACTTGAAAATTTGCAGTCGTTGTATGGACCAATTACAATACAATAACTTAATCACCAGGGATCACTAGGATAAAATAAAATAATTATCGGGATCATCACAGCTCATGATCATTGATCAATGTATGTTTTTTAAGTTTTTTAAACTCTTATACTTTAGTCAACTTGATGTCACGCCTGGATACTGTTGAGAGTCATAAGATTTTATATTACATTTTATCATTAAAATTAAGAACTATTGTAATTCACCCCTAAGTCTAAAATATGTAAAAAAAATCTTGGTTGATACGGAAACCGTTTGGGACTCCTCTGACATTTGGTAGTATAGCATGCAGACTCACGACTGTGGTTGATTCCACTCGGTCACTGTGACGAAGACGCGAGTCCTGACACTTGACGGGTGGTAGAAACTGACTTATATTCTTCGGCGGCTTGAAGTATGTTCTTATGGAAGCCAGCTTAAAAAAATAGCTAATATTATATGTGACTGCTCTAACATATGGTAGGCGCAGGCGCAGGCGCAGTGGCTTAGCAATGAATTACAGCGCTAAGGGCCGCGGGTTCTAATCCCGCATGAAACAAGTATTTGTATGGCCTAAAAATAATTGTTCCGGGTCTGAATGTTTACCCTTGTAAAATGTATGTGTGTAAGCTCCCCAACGATACAGAACGAAATCCTAGTGTGGTAGTTACATCCTTCTCTTACAAAAGACACGAGGCTATAATTATGGGGCAGTGGATATTCTTTTACCACCACTTATTACATATTCTAGTTTAATAATCTTTTAAATGTTACACTTTCGCGTTAAAGAGGTTAAATAATTTAAACATAGACTAGAGAATATTTTTTCTGTTATTTAAATCAAAGCAAGTGTCTAAATTGTTATGAACATTTATGTACCTTGCACTATCGTCTATCGTGCAATAATTAAATAAGGAATATTTTTACTTAAAACCAGCCTTTTCCAAAGGAGACGGCTGAAGTTGCCTTCCAAAGATTTCTGTGAATAAAACGTCAAGACAGTATAACGCTACAAGTGCAAAGTACAAAGAAAGTCGCCGCTCATTTGTTATCTTAAATGATTACCTTCAAGTCAGGAAGTTTTGTAAATGATGGATGTCACGTACCTACAATGACCCCGCATCAAGCTATTTTAGTGTGGTAATAGGTTATTATTACATAAATTGTAATGATTAAGATTATTAGTTCCTAGCTATCCCGCGACTTTGTTCGTAATTCCAAAGGTTATTAGCCAGAAAAGAAGTATTATATTCTAGTAAACTTACTTGGCTTATTGTGTCTTACCGTCTGTTGACATAAGGATGTTTTTATTCTCGGTAGCTTCATCTTTGCTTATTTAGGTCCATTAAATTACGGAGTATATTAATGCCCAGTATACATTATTTTGCATCTAGAATATAATAATCACAGACTGAAAATGTACATAAACAACAAACATTTTTTTTCTATGTGAAGTAGGTATATAAATTCAACATGTTTTGAAGGAGACTTAATCACACAATTTTGTTAATTTAATCGATGTCATATATACGATACAAGTACCAGCATGATATACAAAAATTTTTGAAGTACTCAAAAAAGACTCGAGTGAGAAGGATATATGTCATTACACTCATCATGCTGAGTTTAAAAATGGTTAGCACGATGAAATTAAGCATACAACACATCTGTAATTGTTATAAAAACGTCATCGCTTTAACTCCCAGTGTACCGTCATACAGATCCAGTACAAATTAAATATTGCTGTAATACAAATTGCCGGTATCAGTCCAGTTTGTTGTCTTAATTATACTTTTGCTCTTAACAGAAATGGAAACTGTAAGCAATTTTCCAGGGCCTCGAAGCAATTCTGTTTTCTGTTATTTATTTCCTGTAATATCTAAAGCTCAATACAAATAAACTTTTAATAATATCATTTCGGTAGGAAAATCAAAATGGTGACGTAAAATAGCAGCTTTACGTTGCCGTTTCGTATGGTGAGGACGTTTCTTACTGGAAACGAGGCATTCCACCTTAGACCTTACGGGTAATAACGCATCTGCATTTTGATTCAAATATATGCATGGATATACGTAGATGTCTATGGGCCGCAGCATACAATTACCATCAGGTGGACTGCGCGCTAGTTTATCACCCTTATCATATAAAAATAAATCATCACTCCATTTCATTCATATACTCAAAAGAACACTCTAACTAAATACATTACGTTTGTAGCTCTTATGTGTTAGCTTGACCGGGAAGGTCATGTTCATGCGGTATACCAGCGTGAAATAGCAGCTTATACTGCTCTTACCATCTGGTGGCTCATTCTGTAAAAGTCAGATAAATCTGAAAAATATCGCATCTAAAGCTATACGACCAATTAACTTGAAATCTAGTACAGTTCATTAGCATGTAAACGCTCTAATATGGATGTCCTAAAAAATTAAAAAAAAAGATTATAAAAACATAATATTATCGACGGCGCAGGAAAAAAAGTATAAAAAAAAAAATAAAAAACAAATAATATCCAAACGTATAAGCAATTCATTTGTATTATTGCACAATCTTTGCCTTTATGGAAGAAGGAACAAATCAGAACCATAATATGGTTGGTGTCCATGAAAATCCGTAAAGATGGAAGTATTGCAGGTTTTGAACCTCGGAATCAGTAGTTTGATGTTATAGTCACTTAGGGACCTTTAAAGAACTAGCTTTCTCCTATTTAAAAGGCCGACAACGCACCTGTATTTGAACCCCTGATGTTGCAGTTGTTCTTAGGCGTCTGTCGACACTGAAAATAAAGTGAGCCACATGCTCGTTTGACCCCTTTTATTTAAAAAAAACGTATCCATATTCATCGTTACATTTAACTCCCACAGTCAATACGTAATATTAAAAAAAAATATTATGTACATTTAATAACTCTTTAATGAACCTACTCGAAAAAAATATTTAAAAAGTAATTTCCTCCTTCAAATTCTTATTAGAATTTAGTAAAGTAAATTTACTTTAAGAAACAATCATTTTTTTACTCATCTAGATTTCGTCAAGAAAGCAATAATATAATATTAAATAACAGCCAATTCTTTTTATAGCAAGGTAGCCCTGCATAAATTAATATTGAAACAGTTTATAATTATGTAAACTTTGGAAGCTATATCATGAAAGCTTCAAGATATTGCGAACTTATAACAAGAAAGAATTAACTCTTGTTTTATATTTATTCTATATTTTGTTTGTTAGGGTTTGTTTGCGAACATTCCTTTCGAAGTTATTAACGAATAAGTCCACTAGAAAATGTTATTTACTTATGATATCAAGGACCGAATTATCGATTTTTATTTAAATGTTATCCATCATATAAATTACTAGCTGATACTCGCTCGTTTCGCTGAGCACACGATAATAGACGATAATAACGAATATATCATCTACGTTATTATCATCTATTATTTTTAAAACATTTTTAAGGGACATATATCCGTACTTATTAAGCGTTTACACTGCTAAATGAGGAACTGTACTAGATTTCAAGTCAATCGGGCGTGTATAGCTTTAGAGATATCGTGATGAGTCAGTAAGAGCTATTTCTCTCTATCTCACATCACATCATCTCTATACGCTCATCAAAGTTTATTGAAAGTACTCGTAATACAATAGCCGTGGTAGCTCAGTGGTTGACGCTCGCTGTAAATATAACAGAACGCGAGTAACCCGGGTTCGATCCCCGCCGGCACCAATGAAATTGTTAATTGCAATTTTAAGTGCTGATTTACCACGTGCTCGGCGGTGAAGGAAAACATCGTGAGGAAACCTGCATGTCTGAGGAATAAGAAAAAAAATATTTCGAAGACATGTGAAGTTCGTCAACACGCATTTGGGCAGCGCGGCGGACACTTCCTTGCCCTAAACCCTCTCAGAAATGAGGGGAGGCCTGAGCCCAGCAGTGTGACGTATATAGGCTGTAACTTTACTTTTACTACTTTTACTAGTAATACAATTAGACACGATCAAAACATATTGATATGGACATTCCTTTCTTTCCGTACGATACAAAGTCGTAATATATATAAATTATAAAATGTAGCTTTTTGGTTCTTGCCACAACTGCAAGCCGACAATGTACGCTTAATGTGTTTTTACAAAGAATAAGGGCCATAAACGATTACGCAGCCCACCTGGTGTTAAGTGGCCCATAGACTTCCACACCCCATATCTTTGAGACTACATTCTAACTTACATTTCCTGACTATTATAAGATATTTATTGGCATTGAAGTATAGTGTAATTTAAAATAATGGCTTCAAATTCTTTGTCGTTATGATCGCCCCGTGATCACGTGTATTATTTTGAAATCTTAGGTTATAAGGTAGAAGATTTAGTAGATTAAAAAATACATTTGATAAACGGAATTTTGTTTCCCTACCCTTAAGAAATAAAACATATTTTATTTAATTCTCTTTTAACATAGGAGATATTAGCACAACACATCAGTAATAAGTGTACACGCTAGAATAGAAGTAGGTACTCACTAATCTACGCTTATTGTAGTACTGAAGCGATGTGCAATGCAAACTACAATATGATATTAACATCTCAACTGTATGTCTATTTTGTACGTATGTTATTATTTTTTTATATATCTTCGTCAGTTGTAAACCGTTTTTGATGATTTTTTATAAAGTCGTATTTTGGGAATGTTTCCATTTAAATGTGGAGAAACTAATCACTTCTGTTCTTGAGGGCCTCTCAAGTTAATTTAGAGAAAAAATTCACCACTGAGGATAGGGCAAAACAGCGAAAAATTTTTCATGTAAGTACTATTAAGACATCACTAAGATTGCGATATTCCTTTCCACTCAAAATAGCCTTTACTAAAAAGCAATAGCCAATCAAACAACTAAAGATATTTAAATAATTTTACATTCTGAGTGAGACCTCATACACGTAACACGCGCACTGACGAAGTGCAGTGATCTTGCAGCATCTGCATCCATACTTATATAATAGACCGGAAGTGTTTTTTTTTTTTTGTTAATCATCAATCAGTTTTTCATCCCCAATGCTATAACATATAAAAATTATTTTTATATGTTATCGCATTGGGCATGAAAAGTACGCCATGCCTTGCGTGAGGTAAACAAGTGCCACTAGTAAGAAATACTTCTATTTGGCTGGGCAATCCTTCCCTCTAGCTCATTTTTAATTTCTTTCTCTTAAGCTCATTATTTAAAAAAATTACAAAAAAGGATTATTATTTTACGTGGTAGGGCCCCGCTGCAGCTATATTATCTGTGGAACTATTTTAAATATTTAAGCTTTTTTTTTTCTAAATTAAATGTCATAAAAGAGCACACAGTTTCCCCGATTGTAAGTGGTTGCTGCGGCTTATTGACATCCACAGCTTATCTCAATTAAAAATCAAAATGCAGATGTTCCCTTCACTCGACAAAAATAGCTATTTTACAATTTTGGAATTATGCTGCTATTTTACACTGGTATTCTTTACGATTCCAGTCTTTCCCCAATCAAGCCAACCCATTCGTGCTATAGCCATAACATCCGAGCGAACATGTAATATTTCTTTCGATTATTACCCTAGGTATACCCAGTGTGCACATATTCTAGCTCTGATGTGATTAAAATTTAGGACCGAATCCACTCGACTAGTGGACGAGTGACTACAAACCGTATTTTGTATTATTTAGTTGAAAGTTATTGAAGATATCTACTTTATTATATTATGTTGACCATGTAGTAGCGGGGTATGAATTTCCACTACCAGTTGTCCACCGGCCCACTGTGCCCCGCCGTTTCACCCGCGTATGTCGCGCGGCTAAGACGCGCGATGAATCGCTCATACAGTTCAATCATTTTAGTTAAAAAATGGTAATTTAATGGAGTACTTTTATATATCGGCATATGTGTACGAGGTTAAAAAGCAAAGTTAAATTGTATCCATTGTCCCTCCGCTTGCCGGGTGAGCGTCTCCTCACCACTCCCAAGAAAGGCCCCGAAGCGCGGTTTTTTCCAGTTTTAAGGAGAACCGTACACGATACACGATAAGTGTGGGGTACGAAATGGTCACTGATACATTTTCTATCAACCTATTATACACGCAAAAGCGATATCACTTATAGTTTCCGCGCAATATTCCACGAAATGTGATTTTTTTTTCAATCATTTATCGATTTTTTCCTCAGTTTAGTTTTATCAAAAATCAATAAATACCTTTAATAAAAAGTAAAAGTAACATCAAGTGACAAGAATAATATCTATTATAAGCTACTTGACTACTATCTCACCTAACGGTAAGAGGTGATGTAGCCCAGGATAGTAAAGCGCACTGAATAGCACATTTCATTTTGTCTTGAAAACAACCAGTTGTGATCAAATGAAAAGACAGATGCTGGAAAATTATGGCACTTCGTCGCTGTGCATGTTACGTTTTTAAACCTTTGTTTAAAAAATTTAAATTATAGTCAAGAATATTGCAATAGATAGAAAGTTGTACCTTTAATTAAAGTCAAAGTCAACTTCAAACAAGTAAAAAGAGTAAAATAATTTCATATTATGAATTTAATTTTATTGCTTTTTTAGTAAAAGCTGCTTTGAGTGGGAAGGAATAAATATCACAATCTTCATGACGTTTTAATAATATATTAAAAAGTTTTTTGCTATTTCGCCCGACAATAAGAGGTGCATTTTTTCTCTAAATTAATAAAAAGACCCCCCAAGAACAGAAGTTATTTGTTTCTCTACATTTGTATGGAAACACTCCCAAAGTATAACCAATTTAATAAAAAATCATGAATATCGGTTCACAGTTGACGAAGATATATACAAAAACAATAAAAAACACATACAGTCGAATTGTTAATATTATATATTAGTACTGAAGCGATGTGCAATCCAAAATCTCCTTTTTTAAGCGGGCCAAAAAGAATACTTTGGATTGCACATCCCTTTGGTACTACAAAAAGCGTAGATTAGTGACTACTTCTACTCTAGCGTGTACACTTATTTACTTGTGTGTGGTGCTAATATCTCCCATGCTATATTTTATTTCTTCAGTGTAAGAAAATAAAATTTCTTTTATCAAAAGAATTTTTAATCAACTAAATCTTCTACCGTATAACCTAAGATTTGAAATTTGTTCACGGGATCACGGGGCGATCATAATGACAAAGAATTTGAAGCTGTTATTTTAAAGTACACTATACTTTAATGCCAATAAATGCCTTAGAATATTCATAAAAAGTAAATTAGGATGTAGACTAAAAGATACGGGGGGCAATAACAAGGTTATCATTCGAACTAAGAATTCGTCACACTAGTAACTTTTATGTATTAATGTGTTGTTCATTGAAAAGTTAAACCGGCAAACGAACTTACAGTTCTACTGAATGGTAACAACTGCAGGCTATGTACACCGACGATCAATTTAAAACAAAGGAAGCTCCAGATGCATTATCACTTCAAAGGACTATGATGGAATACCTCACGGCCTGTAATTTATACTCGCGCTCAATTTGAAATCGCTGAATTGACTGCAGCACCGCCCATATTTCGACGGAATCAAAGGCTTTCTCGTAGTACACATACGCCAGGTGGAGTGGTAGATTGTACTCTTCGGTCTTCTCTACAATCCGCCGCAGCGTATGTATGTGGTCTATGGTACTGAAGCCTTTTCGGAAACTGGCTTGTTCGGGAGGCCGGAAGTCTTCGAGTCTGCGTGCGAGACGATTCGTACTGACTCTCGAAAGACATGACAGCATGTAGACGCGAATCAGAAGAGAAATCTGTCTGTAGTTCTTCAAGAGAGCGTTGTCGTCTTTCTTGAAGAAACTCTGTTGAAATTCCATCCTCGTCTGGGACTTTGCCGTTTATATGGTGCAGGATAGCCATTCTAATATCGCTGAGACTGACGTCTGGGATATCATTGGAATAGTGTCGGATAAGACTTGCTTTTGGATCGTTATTCACACTTGCATATGCCACCAACGATGATGTATACAGCTGCCCATAGAACCACTTAATCTCAATCGAAATCTTAGTTGTCCTTGAAAGTCCTTGAGTCTTCAGCTTTGACAGCTGACTCTTTCTGATACAGTACAGATCTTTGGCAAAGACTTTGGAGCCCCGGTTTCGCTTGATCACTTCTTCAATACAATCAGTATTATCATTGCGTAAGTTGCATTTGGCTTGTATGCTGTCAAATCTATTGAAGACTGCAATTTCATTTCCCGTCTAACAACCGTGAGATTAAGAGTGTGCTCGGAAAGTTTTTGTGTTAAAAAAGCAAAGTAGGTCATTAGTAGAACATAAATATTGAAATTATCTCGCAATAAAACATATATTGCTAATTTTAGAAAATGTCCAATAGAGGAACTGTTCTGACGTTTTAATGAAACTTTGGTTAGATAAATTCTCGTTGCTAATAGGATCAGATCCAAACACTTAGGATGCTGCGATGCGCAACACGGCTAATTAAGCAAAAGAGAATATCTAAAGCGCTCTTTTTGCGACTCTCTTTTGTGTACATTGAGATATATTTACTTATTTTATGTTCTTAATATTGTAGCAAATTCCGGATTTTGTTTTGTGTTTTTAATTGTTTTGTATATTAAAAACTGGAGAATAAAAAAATAATTTGCGTAGTTTTATTAATATTGTTTTTTTTAAGTTTGGCGACCAAATGTTAAAATTTAAGTAGTTTAGTATTAAAAAGTAGTTTTATCGGAAAACTATAAATATGATTTATTTTTTGATGAAAAAAGCCAGTTATCGGGGAAAAAAAGAGGATCGCCCTTTACAGTGGGCGGCTGACTGTATGCCTCTAGTTCACCTCCCTATATATTTTAAATGAAATGTCCATACAGCGTGTACTGTTCACAGATTGCGGCATTTCACTTGCCAACTCATTCAGTGAGCGCCAGAGTCGCAGCGAACGATGCTCGCGATCGGCGGCTCAGTTAGATCACTATGCCGTGCTGGCGAGCTTCGTGGCGCTACGAGGTCAGAGTTGAACTAATTTAATGCTTCCAAAACAGCTATCACTTTGAAATTATCCTTGGCGTCAAACACAAACACTCCTCTCAGAACACTGATATATACTACCGTACCTTCCCTCCCTATAGTTCCCAAGCGCTTCGCGCCTAATATGCTACAGTTCGCCGCTCACTCGAACCGATACGCCGCTCATAGGCAAAGGCGGAAAAAAAATGGGGACGCGGCCTTAGTGACGAGTTATTACAGTAATTTATTTTTATTATAAAATTTGAATAACAATGTTACAATTTGCAATTAATTTATCACAAACATAAATAAATTAAAATCAAATGCTTCATTTAATACATGTTAAAAAAAACTTAAATAAGAAGCTTATTGAATTCGTTATGTTTTCGCGACAGCGATATTCTCTGCATTCTCTTCGTAAGTGGTTAGTGTATGCAAATGCGTCGGCTTACTAAAGAAATGCAGCAATATATTTGATCTACAAATTCGTTATGTATTCCGGACAGCGATATTCTCTGCATTCTCTTCGTAAGTGGTTAGTGTATGCAAATGTGTCGGCTTACTAAAGAAATGCAGCAATATATTTGATCTACAAATTCGTTATGTATTCCGGACAGCGATATTCTCTGCATTCTCTTCGTAAGTGGTTAGTGTATGCAAATGTGTCGGCTTACTAAAGAAATGCAGCAATATATTTGATCTACAAATTCGTTATGTATTCCGGACAGCGATATTCTCTGCATTCTCTTCGTAAGTGGTTAGTGTATGCAAATGTGTCGGCTTACTAAAGAAATGCAGCAATATATTTGATCTACAAATTCGTTATGTATTCCGGACAGCGATATTCTCTGCATTCTCTTCGTAAGTGGTTAGTGTATGCAAATGTGTCGGCTTACTAAAGAAATGCAGCAATATATTTGATCTACAAATTCGTTATGTATTCCGGACAGCGATATTCTCTGCATTCTCTTCGTAAGTGGTTAGTGTATGCAAATGTGTCGGCTTACTAAAGAAATGCAGCAATATATTTGATCTACAAATTCGTTATGTATTCCGGACAGCGATATTCTCTGCATTCTCTTCGTAAGTGGTTAGTGTATGCAAATGTGTCGGCTTACTAAAGAAATGCAGCAATATATTTGATCTACAAATTCGTTATGTATTCCGGACAGCGATATTCTCTGCATTCTCTTCGTAAGTGGTTAGTGTATGCAAATGTGTCGGCTTACTAAAGAAATGCAGCAATATATTTGATCTACAAATTCGTTATGTATTCCCGACAGCGATATTCTCTGCATTCTCTTCGTAAGTGGTTAGTGTATGCAAATGTGTCGGCTTACTAAAGAAATGCAGCAATATATTTGATCTACAAATTCGTTATGTATTCCCGACAGCGATATTCTCTGCATTCTCTTCGTAAGTGGTTAGTGTATGCAAATGTGTCGGCTTACTAAAGAAATGCAGCAATATATTTGATCTACAAATTCGTTATGTATTCCCGACAGCGATATTCTCTGCATTCTCTTCGTAAGTGGTTAGTGTATGCAAATGTGTCGGCTTACTAAAGAAATGCAGCAATATATTTGATCTATAAATTCGTTATGTATTCCCGACAGCGATATTCTCTGCATTCTCTTCGTAAGTGGTTAGTGTATGCAAATGTGTCGGCTTACTAAAGAAATGCAGCAATATATTTGATCTACAAATTCGTTATGTATTCCCGACAGCGATATTCTCTGCATTCTCTTCGTAAGTGGTTAGTGTATGCAAATGTGTCGGCTTACTAAAGAAATGCAGCAATATATTTGATCTACAAATTCGTTATGTATTCCGGACGGCGATATTCTCTGCATTCTCTTCGTAAGTGGTTAGTGTATGCAAATGTGTCGGCTTACTAAAGAAATGCAGCAATATATTTGATCTACAAATTCGTTATGTATTCCCGACAGCGATATTCTCTGCATTCTCTTCGTAAGTGGTTAGTGTATGCAAATGTGTCGGCTTACTAAAGAAATGCAGCAATATATTTGATCTACAAATTCGTTATGTATTCCCGACAGCGATATTCTCTGCATTCTCTTCGTAAGTGGTTAGTGTATGCAAATGTGTCGGCTTACTAAAGAAAATGCAGCAATATATTTGATCTATAAATTCGTTATGTATTCCCGACAGCGATATTCTCTGCATTCTCTTCGTAAGTGGTTAGTGTATGCAAATGTGTCGGCTTACTAAAGAAATGCAGCAATATATTTGATCTACAAATTCGTTATGTATTCCCGACAGCGATATTCTCTGCATTCTCTTCGTAAGTGGTTAGTGTATGCAAATGTGTCGGCTTACTAAAGAAATGCAGCAATATATTTGATCTATAAATTCGTTATGTATTCCCGACAGCGATATTCTCTGCATTCTCTTCGTAAGTGGTTAGTGTATGCAAATGTGTCGGCTTACTAAAGAAATGCAGCAATATATTTGATCTACAAATTCGTTATGTATTCCCGACAGCGATATTCTCTGCATTCTCTTCGTAAGTGGTTAGTGTATGCAAATGTGTCGGCTTACTAAAGAAATGCAGCAATATATTTGATCTACAAATTCGTTATGTATTCCCCGACAGCGATATTCTCTGCATTCTCTTCGTAAGTGGTTAGTGTATGCAAATGTGTCGGCTTACTAAAGAAATGCAGCAATATATTTGATCTATAAATTCGTTATGTATTCCCGACAGCGATATTCTCTGCATTCTCTTCGTAAGTGGTTAGTGTATGCAAATGTGTCGGCTTACTAAAGAAATGCAGCAATATATTTGATCTACAAATTCGTTATGTATTCCCGACAGCGATATTCTCTGCATTCTCTTCGTAAGTGGTTAGTGTATGCAAATGTGTCGGCTTACTAAAGAAATGCAGCAATATATTTGATCTATAAATTCGTTATGTATTCCCGACAGCGATATTCTCTGCATTCTCTTCGTAAGTGGTTAGTGTATGCAAATGTGTCGGCTTACTAAAGAAATGCAGCAATATATTTGATCTACAAATTCGTTATGTATTCCCGACAGCGATATTCTCTGCATTCTCTTCGTAAGTGGTTAGTGTATGCAAATGTGTCGGCTTACTAAAGAAATGCAGCAATATATTTGATCTACAAATTCGTTATGTATTCCCGACAGCGATATTCTCTGCATTCTCTTCGTAAGTGGTTAGTGTATGCAAATGTGTCGGCTTACTAAAGAAATGCAGCAATATATTTGATCTATACAAATTCGTTATGTATTCGCGACAGCGATATTCTCTGCATTCTCTTCGTAAGTGGTTAGTGTATGCAAATGTGTCGGCTTACTAAAGAAATGCAGCAATATATTTGATCTACAAATTCGTTATGTATTCCGGACAGCGATATTCTCTGCATTCTCTTCGTAAGTGGTTAGTGTATGCAAATGTGTCGGCTTACTAAAGAAATGCAGCAATATATTTGATCTACAAATTCGTTATGTATTCCCGACAGCGATATTCTCTGCATTCTCTTCGTAAGTGGTTAGTGTATGCAAATGTGTCGGCTTACTAAAGAAATGCAGCAATATATTTGATCTACAAATTCGTTATGTATTCGCGACAGCGATATTCTCTGCATTCTCTTCGTAAGTGGTTAGTGTATGCAAATGTGTCGGCTTACTAAAGAAATGCAGCAATATATTTGATCTATAAATTCGTTATGTATTCCCGACAGCGATATTCTCTGCATTCTCTTCGTAAGTGGTTAGTGTATGCAAATGTGTCGGCTTACTAAAGAAATGCAGCAATATATTTGATCTACAAATTCGTTATGTATTCCCGACAGCGATATTCTCTGCATTCTCTTCGTAAGTGGTTAGTGTATGCAAATGTGTCGGCTTACTAAAGAAATGCAGCAATATATTTGATCTATAAATTCGTTATGTATTCCCGACAGCGATATTCTCTGCATTCTCTTCGTAAGTGGTTAGTGTATGCAAATGTGTCGGCTTACTAAAGAAATGCAGCAATATATTTGATCTACAAATTCGTTATGTATTCCCGACAGCGATATTCTCTGCATTCTCTTCGTAAGTGGTTAGTGTATGCAAATGTGTCGGCTTACTAAAGAAATGCAGCAATATATTTGATCTATAAATTCGTTATGTATTCCCGACAGCGATATTCTCTGCATTCTCTTCGTAAGTGGTTAGTGTATGCAAATGTGTCGGCTTACTAAAGAAATGCAGCAATATATTTGATCTACAAATTCGTTATGTATTCGCGACAGCGATATTCTCTGCATTCTCTTCGTAAGTGGTTAGTGTATGCAAATGTGTCGGCTTACTAAAGAAATGCAGCAATATATTTGATCTATAAATTCGTTATGTATTCCCGACAGCGATATTCTCTGCATTCTCTTCGTAAGTGGTTAGTGTATGCAAATGTGTCGGCTTACTAAAGAAATGCAGCAATATATTTGATCTACAAATTCGTTATGTATTCGCGACAGCGATATTCTCTGCATTCTCTTCGTAAGTGGTTAGTGTATGCAAATGTGTCGGCTTACTAAAGAAATGCAGCAATATATTTGATCTACAAATTCGTTATGTATTCCCGACAGCGATATTCTCTGCATTCTCTTCGTAAGTGGTTAGTGTATGCAAATGTGTCGGCTTACTAAAGAAATGCAGCAATATATTTGATCTACAAATTCGTTATGTATTCCCGACAGCGATATTCTCTGCATTCTCTTCGTAAGTGGTTAGTGTATGCAAATGTGTCGGCTTACTAAAGAAATGCAGCAATATATTTGATCTACAAATTCGTTATGTATTCCCGACAGCGATATTCTCTGCATTCTCTTCGTAAGTGGTTAGTGTATGCAAATGTGTCGGCTTACTAAAGAAATGCAGCAATATATTTGATCTACAAATTCGTTATGTATTCGCGACAGCGATATTCTCTGCATTCTCTTCGTAAGTGGTTAGTGTATGCAAATGTGTCGGCTTACTAAAGAAATGCAGCAATATATTTGATCTACAAATTCGTTATGTATTCGCGACAGCGATATTCTCTGCATTCTCTTCGTAAGTGGTTAGTGTACGCAAATGTGTCGGCTTACTAAAGAAATGCAGCAATATATTTGATCTACAAATTCGTTATGTATTCGCGACAGCGATATTCTCTGCATTCTCTTCGTAAGTGGTTAGTGTATGCAAATGTGTCGGCTTACTAAAGAAATGCAGCAATATATTTGATCTACAAATTCGTTATGTATTCCCGACAGCGATATTCTCTGCATTCTCTTCGTAAGTGGTTAGTGTATGCAAATGTGTCGGCTTACTAAAGAAATGCAGCAATATATTTGATCTACAAATTCGTTATGTATTCCGACAGCGATATTCTCTGCATTCTCTTCGTAAGTGGTTAGTGTATGCAAATGTGTCGGCTTACTAAAGAAATGCAGCAATATATTTGATCTACAAATTCGTTATGTATTCGCGACAGCGATATTCTCTGCATTCTCTTCGTAAGTGGTTAGTGTATGCAAATGTGTCGGCTTACTAAAGAAATGCAGCAATATATTTGATCTACAAATTCGTTATGTATTCGCCACAGCGATATTCTCTGCATTCTCTTCGTAAGTGGTTAGTGTATGCAAATGTGTCGGCTTACTAAAGAAATGCAGCAATATATTTGATCTACAAATTCGTTATGTATTCCCGACGGCGATATTCTCTGCATTCTCTTCGTAAGTGGTTAGTGTATGCAAATGTGTCGGCTTACTAAAGAAATGCAGCAATATATTTGATCTACAAATTCGTTATGTATTCGCCCGACAGCGATATTCTCTGCATTCTCTTCGTAAGTGGTTAGTGTATGCAAATGTGTCGGCTTACTAAAGAAATGCAGCAATATATTTGATCTACAAATTCGTTATGTATTCGCGACAGCGATATTCTCTGCATTCTCTTCGTAAGTGGTTAGTGTATGCAAATGTGTCGGCTTACTAAAGAAATGCAGCAATATATTTGATCTACAAATTCGTTATGTATTCGCGACAGCGATATTCTCTGCATTCTCTTCGTAAGTGGTTAGTGTATGCAAATGTGTCGGCTTACTAAAGAAATGCAGCAATATATTTGATCTACAAATTCGTTATGTATTCGCGACAGCGATATTCTCTGCATTCTCTTCGTAAGTGGTTAGTGTATGCAAATGTGTCGGCTTACTAAAGAAATGCAGCAATATATTTGATCTACAAATTCGTTATGTATTCGCGACAGCGATATTCTCTGCATTCTCTTCGTAAGTGGTTAGTGTATGCAAATGTGTCGGCTTACTAAAGAAATGCAGCAATATATTTGATCTATAAATTCGTTATGTATTCCCGACAGCGATATTCTCTGCATTCTCTTCGTAAGTGGTTAGTGTATGCAAATGTGTCGGCTTACTAAAGAAATGCAGCAATATATCTGATCTATAAATTCGTTATGTATTCGCGACAACTATATTCTCTGCATTCTCTTCGTAAGTGGTTAATGTATGCAAATGAGTCGGCTTTCTAAAGAAATGCAGCAATATATTTGATCTACAAATTCGTTATGTATTCCCGACAGCGATATTCTCTGCATTCTCTTCGTAAGTGGTTAGTGTATGCAAATGTGTCGGCTTACTAAAGAAATGCAGCAATATATTTGATCTACAAATTCGTTATGTATTCGCGACAGCGATATTCTCTGCATTCTCTTCGTAAGTGGTTAGTGTATGCAAATGTGTCGGCTTACTAAAGAAATGCAGCAATATATTTGATCTACAAATTCGTTATGTATTCGCGACAGCGATATTCTCTGCATTCTCTTCGTAAGTGGTTAATGTATGCAAATGCGTCGGCTTACTAAAGAAATGCAGCAATATATCTGATCTATAAATTCGTTATGTATTCGCGACAACTATATTCTCTGCATTCTCTTCGTAAGTGGTTAGTGTATGCAAATGTGTCGGCTTACTAAAGAAATGCAGCAATATATTTGATCTACAAATTCGTTATGTATTCGCGACAGCGATATTCTCTGCATTCTCTTCGTAAGTGGTTAGTGTATGCAAATGTGTCGGCTTACTAAAGAAATGCAGCAATATATTTGATCTACAAATTCGTTATGTATTCGCGACAGCGATATTCTCTGCATTCTCTTCGTAAGTGGTTAGTGTATGCAAATGTGTCGGCTTACTAAAGAAATGCAGCAATATATTTGATCTACAAATTCGTTATGTATTCGGGACAGCGATATTCTCTGCATTCTCTTCGTAAGTGGTTAGTGTATGCAAATGTGTCGGCTTACTAAAGAAATGCAGCAATATATTTGATCTACAAATTCGTTATGTATTCGCGACAGCGATATTCTCTGCATTCTCTTCGTAAGTGGTTAGTGTATGCAAATGTGTCGGCTTACTAAAGAAATGCAGCAATATATTTGATCTACAAATTCGTTATGTATTCCGGACAGCGATATTCTCTGCATTCTCTTCGTAAGTGGTTAGTGTATGCAAATGTGTCGGCTTACTAAAGAAATGCAGCAATATATTTGATCTACAAATTCGTTATGTATTCCGGACAGCGATATTCTCTGCATTCTCTTCGTAAGTGGTTAGTGTATGCAAATGTGTCGGCTTACTAAAGAAATGCAGCAATATATTTGATCTACAAATTCGTTATGTATTCCCGACAGCGATATTCTCTGCATTCTCTTCGTAAGTGGTTAGTGTATGCAAATGTGTCGGCTTACTAAAGAAATGCAGCAATATATTTGATCTACAAATTCGTTATGTATTCGCGACGGCGATATTCTCTGCATTCTCTTCGTAAGTGGTTAGTGTATGCAAATGTGTCGGCTTACTAAAGAAATGCAGCAATATATTTGATCTACAAATTCGTTATGTATTCCCGACAGCGATATTCTCTGCATTCTCTTCGTAAGTGGTTAGTGTATGCAAATGTGTCGGCTTACTAAAGAAATGCAGCAATATATTTGATCTATAAATTCGTTATGTATTCCCGACAGCGATATTCTCTGCATTCTCTTCGTAAGTGGTTAGTGTATGCAAATGTGTCGGCTTACTAAAGAAATGCAGCAATATATTTGATCTACAAATTCGTTATGTATTCGCGACAGCGATATTCTCTGCATTCTCTTCGTAAGTGGTTAGTGTATGCAAATGTGTCGGCTTACTAAAGAAATGCAGCAATATATTTGATCTACAAATTCGTTATGTATTCGCGACAGCGATATTCTCTGCATTCTCTTCGTAAGTGGTTAGTGTATGCAAATGTGTCGGCTTACTAAAGAAATGCAGCAATATATTTGATCTACAAATTCGTTATGTATTCCCGACGGCGATATTCTCTGCATTCTCTTCGTAAGTGGTTAGTGTATGCAAATGTGTCGGCTTACTAAAGAAATGCAGCAATATATTTGATCTACAAATTCGTTATGTATTCGCGACAGCGATATTCTCTGCATTCTCTTCGTAAGTGGTTAGTGTATGCAAATGTGTCGGCTTACTAAAGAAATGCAGCAATATATTTGATCTACAAATTCGTTATGTATTCACGACAGCGATATTCTCTGCATTCTCTTCGTAAGTGGTTAGTGTATGCAAATGTGTCGGCTTACTAAAGAAATGCAGCAATATATTTGATCTACAAATTCGTTATGTATTCCCGACAGCGATATTCTCTGCATTCTCTTCGTAAGTGGTTAGTGTATGCAAATGTGTCGGCTTACTAAAGAAATGCAGCAATATATTTGATCTACAAATTCGTTATGTATTCCGGACAGCGATATTCTCTGCATTCTCTTCGTAAGTGGTTAGTGTATGCAAATGTGTCGGCTTACTAAAGAAATGCAGCAATATATTTGATCTACAAATTCGTTATGTATTCCCGACAGCGATATTCTCTGCATTCTCTTCGTAAGTGGTTAGTGTATGCAAATGTGTCGGCTTACTAAAGAAATGCAGCAATATATTTGATCTACAAATTCGTTATGTATTCGCGACAGCGATATTCTCTGCATTCTCTTCGTAAGTGGTTAGTGTATGCAAATGTGTCGGCTTACTAAAGAAATGCAGCAATATATTTGATCTACAAATTCGTTATGTATTCGCGACAGCGATATTCTCTGCATTCTCTTCGTAAGTGGTTAGTGTATGCAAATGTGTCGGCTTACTAAAGAAATGCAGCAATATATTTGATCTACAAATTCGTTATGTATTCGCGACACGGCGATATTCTCTGCATTCTCTTCGTAAGTGGTTAGTGTATGCAAATGTGTCGGCTTACTAAAGAAATGCAGCAATATATTTGATCTACAAATTCGTTATGTATTCGCGACAGCGATATTCTCTGCATTCTCTTCGTAAGTGGTTAGTGTATGCAAATGTGTCGGCTTACTAAAGAAATGCAGCAATATATTTGATCTATAAATTCGTTATGTATTCCGCGACAGCGATATTCTCTGCATTCTCTTCGTAAGTGGTTAGTGTATGCAAATGTGTCGGCTTACTAAAGAAATGCAGCAATATATTTGATCTACAAATTCGTTATGTATTCGGGACAGCGATATTCTCTGCATTCTCTTCGTAAGTGGTTAGTGTATGCAAATGTGTCGGCTTACTAAAGAAATGCAGCAATATATTTGATCTACAAATTCGTTATGTATTCACGACGGCGATATTCTCTGCATTCTCTTCGTAAGTGGTTAGTGTATGCAAATGTGTCGGCTTACTAAAGAAATGCAGCAATATATTTGATCTACAAATTCGTTATGTATTCCGGACAGCGATATTCTCTGCATTCTCTTCGTAAGTGGTTAGTGTATGCAAATGTGTCGGCTTACTAAAGAAATGCAGCAATATATTTGATCTATAAATTCGTTATGTATTCCGGACAGCGATATTCTCTGCATTCTCTTCGTAAGTGGTTAGTGTATGCAAATGTGTCGGCTTACTAAAGAAATGCAGCAATATATTTGATCTACAAATTCGTTATGTATTCCGACAGCGATATTCTCTGCATTCTCTTCGTAAGTGGTTAGTGTATGCAAATGTGTCGGCTTACTAAAGAAATGCAGCAATATATTTGATCTACAAATTCGTTATGTATTCCCGACAGCGATATTCTCTGCATTCTCTTCGTAAGTGGTTAGTGTATGCAAATGTGTCGGCTTACTAAAGAAATGCAGCAATATATTTGATCTACAAATTCGTTATGTATTCGCGACAGCGATATTCTCCGCATTCTCTTCGTAAGTGGTTAGTGTATGCAAATGTGTCGGCTTACTAAAGAAATGCAGCAATATATTTGATCTATAAATTCGTTATGTATTCGCGACAGCTATATTCTCTGCATTCTCTTCGTAAGTGGTTAGTGTATGCAAATGTGTCGGCTTACTAAAGAAATGCAGCAATATATCTGATCTATAAATTCGTTATGTATTCGCGACAGCGATATTCTCTGCATTCTCTTCGTAAGTGGTTAGTGTATGCAAATGTGTCGGCTTACTAAAGAAATGCAGCAATATATTTGATCATACAAATTCGTTATGTATTCGCCGACAGCGATATTCTCTGCATTCTCTTCGTAAGTGGTTAGTGTATGCAAATGTGTCGGCTTACTAAAGAAATGCAGCAATATATTTGATCTACAAATTCGTTATGTATTCGCGACAGCGATATTCTCTGCATTCTCTTCGTAAGTGGTTAGTGTATGCAAATGTGTCGGCTTACTAAAGAAATGCAGCAATATATTTGATCTATAAATTCGTTATGTATTCCCGACAGCGATATTCTCTGCATTCTCTTCGTAAGTGGTTAGTGTATGCAAATGTGTCGGCTTACTAAAGAAATGCAGCAATATATTTGATCTATAAATTCGTTATGTATTCGCGACGGCGATATTCTCTGCATTCTCTTCGTAAGTGGTTAGTGTATGCAAATGTGTCGGCTTACTAAAGAAATGCAGCAATATATTTGATCTATAAATTCGTTATGTATTCCGGACAGCGATATTCTCTGCATTCTCTTCGTAAGTGGTTAATGTATGCAAATGCGTCGGCTTACTAAAGAAATGCAGCAATATATTTGATCTACAAATTCGTTATGTATTCCGGACAGCGATATTCTCTGCATTCTCTTCGTAAGTGGTTAGTGTATGCAAATGTGTCGGCTTACTAAAGAAATGCAGCAATATATTTGATCTACAAATTCGTTATGTATTCCGGACAGCGATATTCTCTGCATTCTCTTCGTAAGTGGTTAGTGTATGCAAATGTGTCGGCTTACTAAAGAAATGCAGCAATATATTTGATCTACAAATTCGTTATGTATTCCGGACAGCGATATTCTCTGCATTCTCTTCGTAAGTGGTTAGTGTATGCAAATGTGTCGGCTTACTAAAGAAATGCAGCAATATATTTGATCTACAAATTCGTTATGTATTCGCGACAGCGATATTCTCTGCATTCTCTTCGTAAGTGGTTAGTGTATGCAAATGTGTCGGCTTACTAAAGAAATGCAGCAATATATTTGATCTACAAATTCGTTATGTATTCCGGACAGCGATATTCTCTGCATTCTCTTCGTAAGTGGTTAGTGTATGCAAATGTGTCGGCTTACTAAAGAAATGCAGCAATATATCTGATCTATAAATTCGTTATGTATTCGCGACAACTATATTCTCTGCATTCTCTTCGTAAGTGGTTAGTGTATGCAAATGTGTCGGCTTACTAAAGAAATGCAGCAATATATTTGATCTACAAATTCGTTATGTATTCCGGACAGCGATATTCTCTGCATTCTCTTCGTAAGTGGTTAGTGTATGCAAATGTGTCGGCTTACTAAAGAAATGCAGCAATATATTTGATCTACAAATTCGTTATGTATTCAGGACAGCGATATTCTCTGCATTCTCTTCGTAAGTGGTTAGTGTATGCAAATGTGTCGGCTTACTAAAGAAATGCAGCAATATATTTGATCTACAAATTCGTTATGTATTCGCGACAACTATATTCTCTGCATTCTCTTCGTAAGTGGTTAATGTATGCAAATGCGTCGGCTTTCTAAAGAAATGCAGCAATATATCTGATCTATAAATTCGATTCTATGGTAGTGCGGTTGAACTTTCACGTTTATTCGTAATATTGAGTAAATTATCATTATGATTATCACTTCCATTCACGAGTCCACTGCTGTACAAAATCTTCCCCATGGAATGCCACCGAATACGATCCCGAGACACCTACATGACTGAGAAATAAAATCATTTAAATTTGAAATTTAATAGGACTTTAAAGCCGCCAAAAATCTACATACAAAACTCATAGAACTTCCCTAAGTTAAGCTTCCTTTCATAGGAACGACTATTAAATTTATGATAACTTTTATAAGATGTTAAGAAATTCGTACCAAATAAACTATAACTTAAATGACTATAGAAGTCAAACTTATGAACTAGCTTCTACCTCCGATGTACGCGTAACAAAAAAAACTGCAGATCTATAATAGTGGTTCATGAGCACGTAGTTCAGTTACCGATATTACTTTAATTTTAATTGTTTTTTGGTACTTTATCAAAAACCATTTGTGCGATATGGGAACGCATGAAATATCTTATTACTTTATCATTTAATACTCATAATTTCATGAAAACTAGTGTTAAAGTAAAAAAGGAAAAAGTAGATTTTTTTAACTTAAATTATTTCTCAAAACTTAAGATAAAGTAAAATTTGAGTGTGTTGTTAAACTGTGTTTGTGTAACTTGTTTGTTTGAATTGGCAAACAAAAACGTTTTTAACTCCTGGCATTTTTTTAAACGTTACCTTTACACTAGGATTTTCTCCTGTATCGTGGGGGCAGTTTACAAACATAAACTGCACAAGGACAAACATCCAGACCCGGAATAATTATTTGTAGGCCGTACAAATATACTTGTTCCGTGCGGGATTCTTCATATGTGTGTACAACCTACCGGGGCGTGTAGTGGTACCGGGTGGTGTACGAATAATCATTGCCCTATGTCATCCCGAGGGTGTCGTAAGAGGCGACAGAGGAAATCAAATCAGGAGATGGACAGCAGCGACTTCCTCATAACGACTAAAATAAAAAACCTGCGGCTGCCAACGCGTTTGCCAGGCGTGGCAACTGTCGCAAATATCTTCCCAATGACGCAATATACGGGAGAGGCCTACGCTCAGCTCTTTATAGACTGTAGCAGTACTGTACGGTACACTCCTTAAAGGTGTTAAAAACAAACAGAGTACCTAACTATAAGTTACATCACACAACAGCTGCAACTTTAAAAGGTTTTTATAGGAATTCACTACTCGTATAAGTGCAAAAATTTCCCGTTGGTGCAGAAATCTTTGCCAAAACTTATGCTTGCATTGTATATCTATAGAAACAAATTTTTTACAAAAGTAAGATAAAAAAATATTAAAATTTCGACTGCTTGATGAAATTTAAACGATAATTTAAAAGTACCTAGTACTTTATACCACAGCAGAATAAAATATATTATATTCGCCATAGAACATAAATAATAATTTTTATAGAATGTTAGTGACCAACGATCACATATTTCACCTGATGATAAGTTGATGCTATAGCCAATGTAATCGAAATGTAGGGTCTTTCACTCAACACACAAAATACTGTAACACTAAATAGCTATTCCACGCTGATATTCTGTGAAAACGTGGTCAATCTCTGGTCAAAACGACGCATTCCCACTACAACATTTGTGCTACCATCACTCTACCACGAACGATACTTGTATAATAACATAACCTAGAATGATAATGAATTATCCTCAGTTAACTTTGTTTTCAGTTTTGTGATTCATCATGTACATATGGTAATTGGGCAGCTTTACGTGCGTGTTCGGATTAAGTTTAGTCTCTCCCAGCAAGATGACCTGTATGTCTTGTTGTTGGGCGACTGTGCGGAGTTCAGCTTCTCTTTATCCATCCGGGTGCCAGTAGAGAAGGCGCAGGGTAGACTCCTCCGTAGTGCCGTGCCAGGAGGTTTGCCATCGCCTTCATCACCGCTGTAATAGGATCCGTCCCGGCTCTAATATCGGCCAGGACCTGACTGCCGACTTCGATTGCTATGCCAACCAAACTTTAGATGGCGTCAGCACTCTCGAAGCCGGCTGATGGTGTTTTTGTGGCCTATGAAGGCGTTGGCACTGGTCTCGGGTGTTGGTGTACATCTCTTTGTATATGGGTAGAGCGCGCTCTATATGTAGAGCGGGCTCTATTTTCCGATAGAGCCCTTTCTGGCACTCTACCCATTCTGGCTGTCTTCTGTTCTTTGGTAACCTGCGCCTGGGCTATCGTTACCGCTGGGGTTGGGGTAGAGGTAGCTGCCTGAGGAAGGGGCTGCACCTTCTGCTTCTTCTTCCTCGTTTCCGCGTTTGCTCTTTTGGGAGGTTTGGCGCTCAATTGCGTCGTTAGCGGGGGGCTGGAGAGTCGTGCCGGTGGTTGCCTTAGATGTAGTTATAACCGGCACCACCGTTTCTATGGGTGCCGTGACGGGTGGAGGGGGGGCGGGTTGCCTCCGCTTTCCCCTCAATGTAGTCCACCCGTCTTCCTGGACCACGGCCCTGGGACGACTCTGGGGGACTCTCTTGGGCTCTTCTGGGAATAGGCCCGGTAGAGCGATCCCCTGCCACCCCGCAATCCTCCTCAGGACTGGGCAGCGGCGATCATTGGCTGTATGGTTTTTGGCGCAATTTGCGCATCGCGGTTCTTCATCTCTACCACTTGGGAAGTTACTGGCGATGTAGTCCCCGGCGCAGCGAACATACTTCACTGGCCTGAAGCAATTCATAGATGCGTGGCAAAAGGCCTGGCAGCGGTGGCATTGAGATGAGCCCGCTCTTCCTTGCCAGCACTTTATGACGATTCCTTTCATGTACAGGAGTTCGTCGACTTGGTACAATTCATTTAGGCGCTCCAGGCTCAGGTAGTCCAGCTGCGCAAAGTAGAGGCACCTGCCTCTACGGGATGGGGGGGGGATCTCTTTCACATACTTGGTTGGGAATCCTTTGGCCCTAATAGCCCCCTCACGTACGCTAACGCTTACACAAGCTTAGCTACTAGGAAGCTATACCGTAAGAAGACCGCTTCAGTATTTTTATTATTTTAAGGTATAAATTAAGGTTTTTAAGAATGCTTAGTGTGTAATATGATAAATATAAGTTCGTTCTAATACCAGAAATGTATAAAAACTTTGTAAGGGATGTTTATCACAAAAAGTAAGTAAGTAAGTTTTCCATAGAAAAAGTCGCCTGCGCTCTGATTGGTTGACGGGAATCCATAAGTGCCGTGCGCAAAATTTAGGAATTTTGATTTCTCAGAGGCGCCTATAAAAAAGAGGCGTTTTTTGTGGTCAGACATTCCGAATCCGGCAAATGTAAGAATAACAGCAAGAAAATAAATAGAAGAAACTCTAAAGAAGTGTTATTATTGCTCATCCTACTGCTACTTCACACTCTCCAGTCGACATCCCGCCAGCGAACCTGCTCCACTATCAAACACACACACACACACACACACACACACACATACACACACACGAGCGTCAACATTGGTCCTTTGAAAAGCCGGATTGGGTTCAAGAAAAACTGGGAAGATGCCTACAAATACGAGATCAAAATCAGTGCAGTCGAAAACTACGAGTGAAAGTAACGCTACTACGGGTACCAGTACGACGGAGTGGAGTATGAATACGCCGAGTGAATCTACGAGCGCGACGACTACGAACGCGTCAATTTCAAATCGATCGACGCTTACAAGAAGATCACCGCCCAGCAGCGTACACAGACAACCCGTACTTCCGACCCGCACCATCGAAGCGCCAGTTCCTCGTCAGGAAGAGAGTCATCCAACGCCACAGATTCAAGAAAGAAGTGTCGCAGTAAAAACACGTCTGAACGAGGGAAGCACTCCAACGTCCAGAGAAAAGAGTCTGCAGCAGCCTCACCCTAAGAAGACGACACACTTTCTGTTCGCTCGTCGCATAGGAAGAGTGCAGAAGCGCAAGCAAGAATGACAGTGGCATTAAGAGAACTAGAACTGGCAGAAGCCCGATCAAAAGTTGCTCAAGCTGAATTAGAACTTCTCACCGCGGAGTCAGAAGAAGAAGATGGTACCGGAGAAGAACTGTTCGAACGAACTCGAGAATTAGAGCGGTGGTTCATCCAGCCCCGGTCTGGCCGCCTAATGCCTATATGGATCATAAGCTGATCGAAGCAGAAGAAAAGATGAATGACATCCAGGAACTGGCTTCAGTCATACTTAAGTTATCCGAGAAGTCACGTGACGTCGTTTCACCGAAGCACCTCGAACTCCCTCACTTCAACGGGACCTGTGAAGAATGGTTGGCTTTCAAGAGATCATACGAAGATATGGCCGCTTCTTTCAGTAACAATCAGAACCTAGCGCGCCCTTGAATAGCGATCCAAGGAAAAGCTAGAGAAGCCGTCCAAAGCCTGCTGTTTACCACCGAAGACCCACGTGAAGTAACCAAGGAAACAAAAAAGACTAGAAGCAATATTCGGAAGACCTGGAGCACTGGCATTAACAGAACTAGAAAAAATGAAGAACCTTTCAAAAGTCGGCAAGAACCCAAGCCACATATGCGTATTTGCAAGCAAAGTTAAGAACGCCGTCGAGACAATCAAAGCCCTGAAGAAACCACAGTATCTCAGTTCCCCTGAAACACTGAGAGTTATAGTAGACAAGATGCCAACATCAATGAAGTTTCGTTGGTTTGCCTACCACAGAGGCAGAGGAGATGAAGAAATTCAAGAACCATTACTCGTCGAAGCGTTCGTGGAAACAGAAGCAACGCTCCGCCTGAAGCACCTTTGGAGCAAAAGAGAGGAATAAGAAAACCCGTTCATTCGGTACAAGGAGCGTCAAAAGTAAAATGAAAGAATTCATGTCCGTTCTGTGAAGAAGAACACTTCGTACTAGAGTGCAAGAGGTTCAAATAAGCTAACCTGAATGAAAAATGGGATATGACCAAGAAGGCAAAAATATGCTTCATGTGCCTCCGATTCAAGCACTCAAGAATCAACTGTAAAGCCCCAGTCTGCACGCTGTGTAAAAGATGGCATCATACCATCTTGCATTCAGACAAACCACCAGCACCAGTAGAAAAAGAAGCGAAGGAATAAGACACAGGTGGCACGTCAGAAGAAAAGGTCGCCTCAATTCACACGCCAAAAGCCCAAAAGGCCAAATTCGCTTCTTAGAATTACTAGAGGAAGGATCAACGATCACACTCTTAGACGCATCAATCGCTGAGAAGATCGGAGTCGAATGGAAGCAAGAAAAACTTACGATCGAAACAGTCGGCGGGAAGGTGTTAAGAAAAGATAGTTCACAGAAGATCGAGTTCAAAATAAAAGGAGCTCATAGAAGAGAAAAGAGAACAGTCGTAGCAAGAACCATCGACGACCTGGAGCTGTCCGAACAATGTATAAATAAGGACACCGTGAGAAACTGCGAGCATCTAAGGGCAATTGAAAGCTAACTCCTCTACGTCACCGAAAGACCCAAGCTACTGATACGCCAAGACAACTGGGGACTAATAGTAACAAGAAGACTGAAGAAGGGCACACCATCTGATCCTGTAGCCCCCTCACAAACCTAAGGTGGGTGTTACACGGATGTGAAACAGGAGCAACTGCCACAGTAAACTTCACTCACTATGGCAGAGCGACCACTGACGAAGAAAACATGGAAAAAATCGTCCGAGAAAACGTTCAGCTGGAATCTCTCGGGATTTGACGACTCCGTGGCGCAGTGGCTTAGCAATTAGTGGCTGCGCTAGGGGTCGCGGGTTCGAATCCCGCACGGAACAAGTATTTCTATGGCCTACAAATAGTTGTTCCGGGTCTGGATGTTTGTCCTTGTGCAATTTATGTTTGTAAACTGCCCCCACGATACAGGAGAAAATCCTAGTGTAGGGGTAACGTTTTTTTAAAAAAAGATAAAATAAAAGAAGAGAAAGATTCAAAATCGGTCGCCAACCAATGACAGCGACAGAAGAGCACTAGAAACCCTCGACAAGACTACAAAGAAACTGTAAAGCGGTCAATATGAAACAGGACTCCTGTGGAAAAAAGAAGACGAAACCCTACCCAACAATTACAATCAAGCAATCCGACGCCTGGTCAACATCGAGAAGAAACTGGATCAAGACCAAGAAGCAAAAGAGCACTACGAGAAGCAGATTCTGAGTCTAATTGAAAAAGGATACGCAGAGATAGCTCCGGAAACCTCCAACAAAGGAAGAACATACCACTTACCCCACTTCGATATTGTGCACCCAGTTAAGAAGAAGCTGAGAATAGTGTTCGTCGCAGCTGCCAAGTATGAAGGGAAGAGACTCAACGATGCTTTGCTCTGAAGCCCAGACCCTTTACCGTCACTATTTGGAGTACTGCTGCGCTTCAGAGAGGGACCAGTGGCCGTCTTGGCCGACATTCAAGATATGTTACTCCGGGTCAAAGTCAGAGAAGACGACCGAGACAGTCTCAGGTTCCTGTGGCGCGGAAGCCGAAGAACTGGCAAGCCCGAAGAGTATAGAATGTCTTCAATCATCTTTAAGGAAGCGTCGTCACCGGCAACGGCGATATACGTAACGAATAAGAATGCAGAAGAATTCAAGAACACTCATCCCAAAGCAGTGAAAGCAATCAACAGAAACTATTACATGGACGATTATCGTGGTGCATGGAGCTTTGCGTCTATAACTTTTATAAGCAAACTTTTATCTGAAGGGTTGGGCCTGTAACAATTCGGGGGTACTATCAGAAGTAGAAGACACCAATAAAGAAGACTCTTACAACTAACAAAGGAAGAGAAGACTCTGGGGCTAAGATGGCTAGTAAAAGAAGATGCACTAGCTTTCAACGTTGGGCTACGCAACACGTCAAAAGATCTGCAAGATAGCAGAAGAAATCCAACAAAGAGAGAAGTCACAAGCCCAGTGGTATCCACCTTCGATCCAATGGGTTTTGCAACACCGGTCTTGATACAAGGGAAGAAATTAATTCACGATATCTGGCGAAGGAAAATAGACTGGGATGAAGTAATTAACGAACAACAAAAGGAAGCCTGGATGAAATACTTAGAAGAAGTATCGGCGTTAGCAAGGCTAATGATTCCAAGATGCGTCTCACCTTACGGCAGAAAAGGAAAACTACATACGTTCACCGATGCAAGTGAAGAAGCCTACGCAGCAGTAGTCTACTGGAGAACAGTCGAGCCCGGAGGGAAAGTCGCAAGAGTAACGCCAACCAAACCAGTATCAATTCCAAGGCTAGAGCTACAAGCGGCCTTACTCGGAAGTAGACTAGCCGCCACGATTGAAGAAGAGTCGGAACTCGAAATATCAAAGAAGACTACTGCACAATACTGCAGTGGATAAAGGCGGAACCAAGGAAGTTTAAAACTTTCGTGGCCAATCGACTTGCAGAAATCGAAGAGAAGTCCAAGTCAGAAGACTGGAGATGGGTACCAACTAAGGAAAATCCAGCAGACGACGCCACGAGGGGAACCCCAATCAAATTCGACCACAACGCCAGATGGTTCAAAGGCGCGTCATTTCTTCGTCAACCAGAAGAAGAGTGGCCGTTTCACGACTTCAAACTAGAGGGTATTATGCCAGAAGAGAAGAACAAACAAAAGGTGTTGGCGATAAAGGCAGCAGAAGACGTCCTTTTGAATCCAGAGAGATTCTCGAGCTGGGAGCGACTGTTGCGCACTACGGCCAGAGTGGTTGCCTTCACACACCCTTTACTAGAGAAGAGCCGTAAAGCGACCGCCACCGCCACGCGTCAGAAGAAAGAGCCTTGTAAACCACGAGAAAAAACCCAGAAGAAAGAAGCACGAGCCTCAAACCCATCAGCCAACAGAAATGAATATAAGTAGCTGTACCTACCCCTGGAAGAAGAACACTTAAAGAAGGCCGAAGAGTTATTAATGAGGATGAGCCATAACGACAGTTTCGCGTCAGACATAAAGAATTTGAAGGCAGAACAACCTCTAGAAAACTCAAGTCGACTTAAGATAATCGACGTTTACGTAGGGGAATACAGAATTATCAAACTAAGAAGTACGACAATGAAATTCCACGACCAAAACGAAAGGAAAATGAATCCTATCATTTTAGACGGGAAACAGAAGATAACGCGTCTCATAATACAACACTACCACAAAAAATTCCTTCACGGAAACACTGCTACAGTAATGAACGAGATTCGTCAAAAGTTCTGGATCCTGGGCTTAAGAGCGACTCTAAAGGCAGTCGCACACAGCCGACAATGGTGCAAGACAAAGAAGGGTTCACCAGAGATACCCCCGATGGGAGACCTACCGAGCGAGAGACTACAGCATAATCAGTTTCCGTTCTCTTGCACGGCCGTAGACTACTTTGGGCCGATGCAAGTCACTATCGGAAGAAGAACTGAGAAGCGCTGGGGGGCTTTATTCACCTGCCTCACTACTAGAGCCGTACATCTAGAGCTGGTACCTTCTCTCAGCACAAGCTCAATGATCATGGCGCTACGACGAATGGCAGCCAGAAGAGGGACCCCGAAAACCGTTGGAGCCGTTTCCGAAATTCCGATTATATATAGGATCCTTATATATATATATATATATATATATATATATATATATATATATATATATATATATATATTATATATATATTATATATAGGATCCTCCGATTATATATATATATATATATACCTTTAAACGTTACGATACGTTAAGATAGACTTTGTCAATAAGATTTTTAAGTATATTCTGCATAGTTTTTAGGATTAGCAAGCGTGATGTTGTTGTCATGATTTAATATTGTGCATTACTGCCGCCTTGCGGCGCTACGTGTGCTATTTTTTTGCACCCGAAGCAAATATGAGCAACCCTCCGGAAAGCGGGGAGGGAGGCGGTGAATGCTCATAGCATACCACGCAACCGGCTGCGTGCTTATGTGGAGACTTTTACCCACTAAACACCGACTTTAAGGATTGGCTTACCGATCTGACAAGAGATCTCTAAGCCGTATACGGATCTGACCCTCCTTGGCAGAAAGGAGGGCGCAACGTGCGCTAATGCCTGCATAAGCTTAGCTACTAGGAAGCTATACCGTAAGAAGACCGTTTCAGTATTTTTATTATTTTAATGTATAAATTAAGGTTTTTAAGAATGCTTAGTATGTAATATGATAAATATAAGTTCGTTCTAATACCAGAAACTTATAAAAAAAATTTTAAGGGATGTTTTACTACAAAAAAAAGGCATTTGTAAGTTTTCCATATAAAAAGTCACCCGCGCTCTGATTGGTTGACTGGAATCCATTAGTGCCGTCAGAGGCGCCTATAAAAAAGAGGCGTTTTTTGGGGTCAGACATTCCGAATCCGGCAAATGTAAGAATAACAGCAAGAAAATAAATAGAAGAAACTCTGAAGAATTGTTATTATTGCTCATACACGAGCGTCAACATAGTCGAAGCGACGGATTTTTTGTGTACGCTATACGTCACATGAAATGCTATTTAGTGTAACCACTTTTTCATTTTCTAGCAACTTGCCCTAGGAAAAACAGAACAATAATACCTATATACATGTTTTTATAGGATAGGGTGACAAACGAGCTCACAGCCCACCTGATGGTAAGTGGACGGTGTGGCCCATAGATATCTACATCTATCCTCGATTACGAATCAAAATGCGGATGCGTTGTCACCCGTGCTGACTAAGATGGAACGCCTCCTTTCCAGTAAAAAGGGCCTCCGATTTTCTACACTCACTATAAGAAACACAGTAGCGTTAAGCTGCTATTATGTGCGAGCGTTACCCGGTCGAGCCGACCCACTCGACAACCATAATATAGCAGCAGTGTGGCTCTACCACGTATAATATATGTGGTAACTGCGGCAAATCTTTGCCTATTGCTAAACGTAGTTTTCCCTCCATTTAAGGAATGCCACAAAGTGTGATGCTGAGCCACCTGCAACCTTAAACACCAACAAATCTTACCATTGATAATCCAACCAACTAACGATAGTCATCACCCCATCTAGTGTGGGGGTCGCCTACACTTCGCTTGTCGGTACGGGTGTTACTCGAGAACATTTTCTGTCCATCGGTAGAAGTTCAAATTCCTGATCCGTTGTGCTATGTCGGTTACTTTGGTTCTATTGCGGACATCCCTAAGTCTAGCACCCAAAGATGTTTGTCGCGTTAAATCCAAAACATGTAGTCAGTGATGTCAATGGTCACTACCTTATTAGAAAACTTAAGGTCACTCAGAAAGCTATGAAGAGGGCTATGCTCGGATGTTTTTCTGCGCGATGTGTTGTCTATTTTCTATAAATTTATTAATTTGAAGCCTTTATTTTCAAACCTCAAATTTAAATCCGTTTAAAAATTATAAGTTCTTCGTTTGAAAACAGGATATTAGAGAAAGATTTTTCAATTCAACTCAAATGAAAGAAAAAAGAATTCAATCCGTATTTGACAATGGTCCTCCTGAAGTTAAAGCTATCAATCAGCATTACTGTCAGATGTGCTACTCGCTTTTTACTAAAATATTGAACTTCTGTAAGATTTTGAGACAGTAATAACTTGTAAATTTAAAATTCTAAATGTAAGCTAAAATTTTCAACCGTAATGGTTCATTTATTTATGTTGCTTGGAATTTGCTATTCGCTTGCTATAAAACAGAATTCTTCTCTCTATTTCGTCAAATATAGGAAATAATAGAAATATCTTAAGGTTTTCAATAGGCGATGGTACAACCATTTTGTTTACACTAAACGTAGCCCTGAGTGGTGACTGGGAGTAAACTCAAGGTGAGAGCCATCTCCGATTTTTCATTCGATTTAATTAATTATTTTATTAAATATAACAAGTGAAATATAACTAGTGTGATACACTTATGATGATGAGTGTATTTTGCGGCCCATAGACATCGACTTCGATTAAAAATCAAAATGCTAAAGCGTTGTAACCTTTGAGAACTAAGATGGAATAAAATGCCGCATTTCAAGAAAAAGGATCTTTGGTTCTGACAACATGCTTTGGGTCCCACGCCTAAGTGACAGTGAACGTGTGAGGTCGGCCACAGTCGAGCGTGTACCTGCTGTACTGCCATATGTCAGAAGAGTCACGTAACAAAATTGGCTTAATCTTGTAGCGCGCTTCCATTAAAACATATATCAAGTCGCCGAAGAAGATTGGTCAGTTTATACCATTAGTCAAGTGTAACGTCCCTCTGTAAGATGCAGTCAATTGGTATTCCGTGAGAGCATGGTCCTTCTTCGATCGAGCCGACTCATTCGCGCTACAACCATAAAATAGGTACAGCGTGGATTTTGCACGTAAATTATTGGTAGTATCTGTGTAAAGAGTTACCTGCTGCGAGCATTATAAAAATAATTGTCCACGTGTGCGGTTTATACTAGTCAGTCTACCGTTTGTTTGTTTTTACACCTTGAATATAGGAGAAAATAACTCGTTACGATCGTAGCGATCGTGTAGCTCATATGCAAAGCGTACGGTGGCCGCATTCAATATGGATAAGTTCGTTAGCGTGGGTATATTTGCATGTTGCACGTTAAACGAGATATCGCATCGTTAGTTTTATAAATAATTTATATATTATAGCCAAAAAAGTAACTGCCTGACTTGTTTTCTTTTCTTTAATTTTTTATTGAATAATTGCAAAAAAGCTAGCGGCTTACCCGATGAATATTCTTTAGAATCGTAGTGAGGCGTATTCACTGTAACAGGGAAAAACAACAAATTTCAAAAATAACAGATTGGAACTGTTGTGTCCAAACCTTAACAACTGTTGATGTTTAACGAGTGACCAATGTTCGAAAACATATCCGAAACAACTTGCATCGAAGCTTTTCTATGTTCTTGCTAAGGGAATTTACCTAAGATGAAAAGAACTTGAACCTGTTACACCTCTTCTTGTAAAATATCTCTTTTCTCATGCGAATACGCAAATATTATATGATTAACCTCACATTAACAAAACTATCCACGCAAAGTGGGGGCGGGTGGCTATAATTAAAAATAAGAGTGAGTTAGTTTGTGTGTATTTCTTAAGCCTGTGAGAAAATAAAGCCTGTTCAGCTTTAAGTACTCACTGCAGGCAAACAGAAGCTTTATGATTATTGCACAGCGTGCCGCAGCTACGGGACTGTGCGACGATTCATTATACTTTTACATTTTCTCTAGACGTTTACGTATATTTTTATTAGTACGCATATTTTTAAGATTTATCATTGCTGTGACAATATTTATAATTGTGACATCACATATACTGTTCAGCGGTGGAGTCAACCGTGTAGTAGCGGTGGAAGCGGTGGCGGAGGGTAACTGCAACAGGGTATGGGCAGCAGCATCACACTGATAACAACTCAAAGTAATACAAACTGCCGTCGAGCGATACGACTTTGGCTAAGCCTGAGTAAGTCTCTACGAGTGGGACCTGTGCGTTTAGCAAGGGATGTTTATAGCCTGTAATAGTTGGATAAGCACGAGACTTTATTATCTATTTAATAACTTAGTGTGGCGTTAATGTAACAATGAAGTTAGTTACTTTTAATTTTAATAGTTAGTAGGATAGGCCAAACAGCAGTGCTCGCACTACTGTGTTGTGGTCTGAAGATTATTAAAGCCAGTACAATTGCGGGCGATGAGGTTTTCCATGCTAGTACACAACACATCTGTACCATTCTTTGTTGAAGTTGACTGCTGATGTCTACCTCAGTGATCCACTTCAAGACTCGGTAAGTTCATTTTACGCAGATCGAACCATTAATCATAATTAAAAAGCTGAAGGTACTCCGGGTTGACACTGACATCGGGACGTCAGTCGCCCCAGTTCCCCGTAACCATGGGTGCTGGTAAGCATAACAGCTATTTTCGCTATATATCCATTCTACCGTTTCTCTCTAAAGTTTTAAAAGCTTATTTTCATAAGCAAATGCCTACGTTCACCTTGAAACATAACCTACAGAGTCCATACCAGTCCGGGTTTCATCCAGGTCACAGCACTCCCACTGCTTTACTACAAATCATTGAAGGCATTCGAAGGGGTATTGATGAAAAAAGACAATTTTCTTATGTTTTAACACAGGTAGTCATGACATCCTTATATCCATCAAATCCCATTTTAATTTTAAGCCTAAGATTGTTTTTTTTTTAACTTTACCCCGCACTAGGATTTTCTCCTGTATCGTAGAGGCAGTTTACAAACATAAATTGCATAAGGATGGATATCCAGACCAGGAACAATTATTTGTAGGACATACAAATACTTGTTCCGTGCGGGATTCGAACCTGCAGCCCCCAGCGCTGCCACTCATTGCTAAGCCACTGCCCCACGGAGCCGTAATTTGTTTCGTTTGCATCCTAACTTCGCGGGTGTCGGCAGTCAGTTCAAGTAGGTCAAATGACCTTAGCCTGGGCTAAAGTTGAAAGTGGCGTACCGCATGGCGGTATATTTCTCCTATCATCTTCTCAGTTTTATAAACTTGATCACTCATAATCTTGATGGCTTGGACCATCTACATGCCGATGACTTGCAGCTATTTGTGCGGTATGGTGTTGAAGATCTACATAATGCAATTAACGAATAAAATTATAATTTAAACACAATTATAGATTAGTCCTCGGGCTATGCAGTCCAAGCGATATTAGGAGGTAGTAAAATATTGCTGGCAAAAGCTAATCACGCAGACTTATCTCTATATATTATCATAATATTATTACCTTTGGTAAGTCCCTTAAAAACCTTGGCCTGTATATTGATAGCTCTCTGAATTGGAAAGTTCAGGTTGCCGACTTAAGTCAGAAAGTCATTGCCACATTACGTTCCTTTTATCGACTAAAACACTTCCTTCCTACAAAGTCTAAGCTCATGCTTGTGTCCAAAATCTTATTTTATCTATTTTTGTATTTTTGATTATGCAGATATGTGTTGTGCTACCCATCTACCCAGGCCTGTCCCAAGAACTTCTTAACAAGCTGGATCGCCTGATTAACTGTATTAGATTTGTTTTTGCTTTGCGTAAGTATGATCATATTTCTAAATAAAGATCTTAGCTTAAGTGGCTTGCCATAAGGCAAAAGAGCAACTCAAGAATATTATTTGTTCTTTTTTCAACTCTAAATGATCCATTTTCACCTTTTTATCACAAATAACGTTTTCAATATCTCTCTTCTTGTTGAGTTAGGTTTCTTTGTCTAACAACCAGATTTATAGACCTACTCATCTCACTGGGTTCTATGATAACTCCTTCACTATTCGGGTTGCAGTTCTTTAGAATTCCTTTTCTGATGATATTAGAAAAGTGCCTAAAAATACTTCTTTCAAAAGAAGCGAGCATTTACTTAGGATTCATTACAGTTACAATATTTTTAAAATGTCTTATTTATAAGTATGTGTTCAATTATATATTTAGGTATATATATTTATTTTTTATTTTTATTGTTGGGTAGGTATTAGGTAGTAGGTAGAGAATGCTTTTAAGTATTAAGTTCGCCTTAGTATTCTCTTTATTCTAAAGGAACTCAGTAAAGATTTTTAAATAAAATAAAATAAAAATAAAACATCCTGCAATTTGTCGTCCTTTTGTCATTATTAACGTTCTTTTTTACCTCTATATTTTTGAAGAAATATTATTTTTACGCCTTTTTAATTAGGTATTCTCTTCCTTTCAGTTTTTAAATTTATTTATAATATGATCCTCATGTGAGGTTTGAAAAGATAAGTGTTTAAATTGTTCAACACAAAACTAAACATATAAGTAATTTAGTAATTAAAGACTACTTAATAATAATTTAATTGGCAACGTTTGTTTATTTCTGAAGGAGAGGCGGCAAACGAGAATGCGGCTCACTTGATGCTAAGTGACTACCGCCGCCCATGAGCAAGGTGCGTTGCTGGCCTTTAAAAAGAAGGAGGCTATTTTGTTGAAGGTCCTTAAGACCACCGGAAAATCTCTGGTGGTAGTAGATTCCACAAGAAAGTTGTGCGAGAAAGAAACTTCTTCTAAATGGCACAGTGATGGACCTCCAGTCATCCAGATGGTATGGGTGCTGTCGCCAGTTTGCCTCAATGTGCGTTGATGAAATTGTGCGGCTAGTGTTAGTCCAAATAATTCCTCCGAGCTTTTCCCGTGGTAAATGCGATAAAGCACGCAAAAAGATGAAACATCTCTTCGCAGTGCTAGTGAGTCAAGCCATCGGAAAGAGTTAGGTAGCCAATGATTCGAACGGCTCTACGCTGGATGCGGTCACATGGAAGGGAACAGTATTTAGTGGGAACAGCGAGCCGAACCTGCGCTTTATAAAGGTGCAGGTGGTTTGCCGGCATGAAATACTGTCCAGCTCGGTTCATCACGCCAAGCTTTTCCTGATACTGGTTAAGGCAACAAGAGGAGTGCCTTGAAACTGAGGAAATACAACGAAGGGGTTATATATATATATCGGTAAACACGCAAATTTGTGTCGTTTGGGGATTGAACTGGACTAGATTTAGTCGCCTTTTAGTCCGAGGCTTGGTTCAAAAAAGTCTCGACTTCAGACTTAAGTATTATCCGGTACTCCTAATTTATATATAATATAAATTAGGAGTAGGAGTACCGGATAAAACGCGTTAAAACCGGTGTCAACTCCGTACGGCTTTGTCTTTTGCGACATGGGCCAGTGAGTTGTTCTCCCTGTGCAGAGATGAGAGAGATTTCGTTGAACAGCCTTGGCGTGAAATCAGAATGCAGGTTTTACCGAAGGAATTCAAACTTTCTAATCACTGGCCAATTCTGCCGATGTGCTCTGACTATGTATGTAATGACTCTTTTTAAGAGCGCTGGTATTTGCGCCCCGAGACGACGATGTATCAGCCCAGGCACTTCTACTTACGGCGTGATGTAATTTTGTAGGAGCGACCAGACCGTGGCTTGGATCTGACTCCGATAGGTATCACAGATGATGGAATAAAATGTTCACATCAGCAACAGAATCAGCAACAATTCTGATATCATCCGGCGACAAGCAAATCCGTCCCTAAAGGTAGGATGCAAAAAAGATCGCATCCCATTTCTATCGGCTGATCTTTTTTTTTTGCATGGGGAAATGCCTACGCATACCCGCCTCGCGGGGGCAAGGACGGGTTATGTCGGACTCGCACCGACTAAAACCCCATGGTGTTCCACCTTTATCGCATATTGGCAGGGCTACGGGAACGCTTTCGCACACATCCGCGGCCCTACTAGCGCCTGCCGCCCCATGGCAGCACCTCCTCGGGAGAGGAAAATTCCTCCCCGTTCTTCTTCCCAGGTAAGGCGCACCAGAACACATGGCGCGCCTTCCTCCAGGCCTCCAACTACGTCTGTGCAACAGACGCCCCCGCGTCCGATGCACAAAGGCCATGGGGCCAGGAAAAACGAGCACTTAGAAGTACTAGCCTTCCCGACCCCAGCGGCGGATCTGGTCTATGGCTCCGCCGCCAACCAAGATTCGGCTGCGGAGGGTAGGGAGAGCGGCGCCTCGCAATACCGACAATCCTCTCCCCCGCAGCCCCACCACCACCGCATCAACGGTGCGGTCCCGTTTGAGTCGCGAAGGATAGGGCGAGTGGCGCATCGCCATACCAACACTCCTCTTCCTCCGCGACTCCACCTCGGCTGCAGCAGTAGAGGGTGCGCGAGTCCCCACTCGCTGCAGTCCACCAGCACACATCCGAAGTAGGCTCCCCAAGCCCACTCGGAGCGGCCACCTCAGGCCGGCCCTTCACCTCGGGCCAGCCACGTGGGTTCCTCTTTGTTCACCGTGGGAGACCAAGCCACGGCTACTAAGCCCCCCCGCCACGACAAGGCGGGAACCCGTTCGGGGGGATCGGCTGATCTAGGATTACACTTTAGGGATGGTAACAACTGACTGAAATCTTCTTTGGCGGTTTGTAGAACGTTTTAATTGGAAACTCGCTTCAATATGTGGCCAATCCTGTCTGTGACTTCGTAATAAATCGTAATAATAAGACAAAAGAAATCAATTAACGCTCGATTACTTTCAAAACCAAGGTCGCCCCATCTTACCGTATTATAAACATACGCAATGCACAATGATATCTAAATGTTTCACATTAAATTGCTTAGCTAGTTTGTGAACTTCGCGTGCGTCGCGTATTACGGTAGAACAAAAGCAGCAATGGTAATTGTACAATACGAAAAGTAATAAATGAGTTCGCAAAAGCAAATATCATAGTAAAGTATTGATCTAGGTGTAATTAAGTTAAAACAACGATAATTAGTAAATAATCTACTTACCGATGAAATGTTATGCCTTTTTAGTTGAATTACACTTCCTTGATGAGTTTTACAACTGATTATGCTGCAGTTCACCATTATAAATTTATAATAACATAAATCACAAAATGGTGAATTCGTCAACACACAATAGCGGCGACAAGGTGACGCGTCTGTGCAACTTCTATTGTCTTATTATTACGATTTCTGTGTATGGTGTACAGCAAGCACTCGATCGACTGTGGTCGGCTTCACTCGGTTACTGTAAAGTAGGCGTGGAACCTGAAGCTTGTTGCCATGCAAAACTTGCTTGACGTGCTGAAGGTGTTTGCTATCACATATCCAAGATTTGGCCACGGTAGCCAACTGTGAATCATGATGCTGAGATTCACCATTTAAATACCCGTTTGTATAGGTTTTTTTTTTCAATACAGTGTAGTGTAGTAGTCTCCGGTTCTCTACACTCACCATATGAAACACAGCAGCTTTATGTTACTATTTTAAGCCGGTATTCTTTGAGAGCGTGGTCCTTCCCCGGTCGAGCCGACCCATTCGTGCTATAACTATACTACTAATATAACTGCAGCTTGGCTCTACCACGTATAAATAATTGTATGCAGTTATTATTTATTCGTGGTAATATACTCGTAATAATAATATGCAATTTTACTCAAACATTGTCTTATATCCATTGCGAAAAGAAGAGTTTTACAAGTAGATGGCGTTGCGATGGGTTCAACTTTTTCTCACATTGCCGCCGATATGTTCATGGACTACTTTGAGGGGAAAGCCTTCCTTATTGCACCTTTAACTCCAAGGTTCTACAGCTGAATAATGCTATGTTTGTAGTGAGAGAGGAGAGAGTCTTTTTACTGGTTCGAGACATTTCATCTTAGTAACAACGCAGGAAGATGCAGGCATCCATAGGTCATAGCAATCGTGCAACCATCAATATATTTCCTGTGACGTCAGTGCTGTTAGCCAGTTGTCAGCGAGATATATAGTTGTAATGCGAGGGTCATATCAGAGAGATCGTTAGTAATATTCGGAATTGTAAGTCAAATTTAAATTATTATTATTCAGAGATTATTTGATACGTAAGTAAAGTTAAAGTTATAGCCTATTTACGTCCCACTGCTGGGCACGGGCCTCCTCTCATTTAGAGGGTATTAGGGCAAGGAAATATCAAACTTACGTGTGTAATTTGTCAAATTTTTTTGGTTATTTCTCAAACATGCAGGTTTGCTTACGATGTTTTTCTTCACCGCCGAGGATGTTTTTCTTCACCGCTGAGCACGTGTAAAAGAACGATTTCATTGGTGACGGCAGGAATCAAACCCGGGTTTCTCACATACTCTGAACTTTACAGCGAGTGCTTAGCCTAGCCCCTGAGCTACCATGGCTCCATTTCGATATGTATTTATATTAAAAAATAAATGAGAATGAATATTGTTACGTATATGAATATTATAATTACTTTACTCAAGAACAGTTAGTTCTTAGGGCTATTCTTGCCTTATTCATACTTTGTGTTTTTACCAAATATTAAATTACTGCATCGAATTTTCGGGGAAACTGTCTATGATCACGGTTTGTTCATTTTAACACGACACATTAAAAATCAAGCAGTTTTGATGAGACTGTAAAACATACTTTTACTATTACTTTAGGTATCTACATTATTTTTATTTATATCCGTCACGGAGTTCCAGTCACCTCAGATAACCCGAGAGGCTGACTGGGATTAGCCCATTCACAGAGACGACTACAGGAATAATTTCGGCCGGCATACCACCCCACATGTCGGTCACGTCGTGAGCCAGGTTCAGATATTTTGTTCGTTTATCTGTTTCGGCTTTCACGAGGTTCTCGTCATACGGAATGGTAATGTCGACCAAAAATATCCTTGACTGTACCCGGTCCATCAGCTATATTATTATTATTATTATTATTACTTATACTCCAGTATCTAAATTATATTATTATTATTATAATATCACATACATTGTCACAAAACTATAATATTATAAATATAAATACAATCTATATAAATAATATTATTATTTCGGTTATTATCCACCGCGGCGAGGAATTCTAAGCCATCGGTGAAGTTAGGCGTCCAAAGATAGGAACCTTCTTACTATTCGAGCCGTATTTAATAAGGCCGATTTTTGAATTAATGCCTTCAGCCATTTGCCCAAACTTAACTTGGACAGATAATCGTCCATATTTTTACCAATAAGCCCATTGACTGACACAACTATTGGTACATTAATAGTAGAATCAACGTCCCACATAGCGACAATCTCATGAGCCAAGTCGATATATTTTATTTTTTTATCATTCTCTGCTTTTACGAGATTCTCGTCATGAGGAACACTGATATCCACTATTATTGCCTTGCGTGTAGTTCGGTCTATCACCACAATGTCAGGTTTATTTGCCACTATAAACCTGTTTGTGATAATTGACCGATCCCAGTACAGCGTGACACTTCTATTTTCAAGGACTGGCTTTAGTTCATACTTATAATATGGAACGTCCTCACTACACATTGAAATAATACTAGTTTTTACGGAATTTATCGCGTATATTTTAACTTTTTAAATACCCGACGTTTCGAACGCTTTACAGCACTCATGGTCACGGGCAGGACTGAGATGTTCAACGTCCATATGTCATAGTTAACCGCGGTTACCTTAGATTAAAATTTAACCTTTTGTTCCGATCTATGCAGTATGAACTTATGGTATCTTGAAGTCTTGCAGTTGTATGCTTGGGTTGGGATTTAATTTTATTTATTATAGGATCCCAAGCAGATGGTAGCACCCAGCCATCTTCTCTATTGAAATTAGGATGTTTTTTGATTTCAATAGCCTCGCGAATCATCCTTGAAGGAACCGGTGTTCTTTAGCGAGGATCTGCGGTCTATCAAATCTGATGTAGTGACGGGGCGATCCTGTACGTGTTCACAGACTGCAGACTTCCCGGAGCGTCGATTCTTCACATCAGCTATATGTTCTTTAACGCGGGTTTTTATTGATCTTTTAATTTGTCCTATGTAGGAGAGACCACATTCACAATCAAGCTTGTACACTCCTGCATCTTGCAGAGGGACATTACACTTGATCGATGGTAAAAACTGACCAATCTTCTTCCGCGGCTTGAAGTATGTTTTGATGGAAGCGCGCTTCAAGATGTAGCCAATCTTGTCAGTGACTCCTCTAACATATGGCAGTACAGCAGGTACACGCTCGACTGTGGCCGGCTTCACTCGTTCTCTGCATGACAACAAGCTTCGAGTCCCGCGCCTACGTCACAGAGAACGAGTGAAGCCGGCCATAGTCGAGCGTGTACCTGCTGTACTGCCATATGTTAGAGGAATCACTGACAAGATTGGCTACATCTTGAAGCGCGCTTCCATCAAAACATACTTCAAGCCGCTAAAGAAGATTGGTCAGTTTTTACCATCGGTCAAGTGTAATGTCCTCTCTGCAAGATGCAGGAGTGTACAAGCTTGATTGTGAATGTGGTCTCTCCTACATAGGACAAACTAAAAGATCAATAAAAACCCGCGTTAAAGAACATATAGCTGATGTGAAGAATCGACGCTTCGGAAGTCTGCAGTCTGTGAACACGTACAGGATCGCCCCCGTCACTACATCAGATTTGATAGACCGCAGATCCTCGCTAAAGAACACCGATTCCTTCCAAAGATGATTCGCGAGGCTATTGAAATCAAAAAACATCCTAATTTCAATAGAGAAGATGGCTGGGTGCTACCATCTGCTTGGGATCCTATAATAAATAAAATTAAATCCCAACCCAAACATACAACTGCAAGACTTCAAGATACCATAAGTTCATACTGCATAGATCGGAACAAAAGTTAAATTTTAATCTATGGTAACCGCGGTTAACTATGACATATGGACGTTGAACATCTCAGTCCTGCCCGTGACCATGAGTGCTGTAAAGCGTTCGAAACGTCGGGTGTTTAAAAAGTTAAAATATACGCGATAAATTCCGTAAAAACTAGTATTATTTCAATGGA